>PVKM010016089.1:0-27215 GCA_004027735.1 Carollia perspicillata | reverse complement strand
AGAACTCATGGAGGCCAAAAACAAAGGGAAGGCATACCTATTTACACCTATTCACAGGTTCTTCACAGACCTCACCAGGTGAACCAAAAAACGACAAGGTGCAGAGTGAGAAGCCTAAGAAAGTGTCCCTCACAGAGCAGACTTGGGGGAGGACAACAGCCATTGAGAAAAAGGCGCAGAGTCCAGCCGAAACCCTTTCTACTATCTCTAATACGAGGAGGGGGAAACCTGAACCCACGGAGGGAAGTGCACACCCTATCTCTCTGGACACTGTTGAAAACACGTAACAGCTGGGGCAAGAGCAAAAAACCCCATATCTGTGGGGGAGGAAAAGGAATTTGTCCCATAAGTGGAAGTGGGGGAGGGACATCAAGAAGCCCCCTTTCCTAAAACCCAGGATACCATGGCTGCCCAGTATATTAGGTGGACATGTTGCTATATCCAATACAGTAATGAATTGGGGTAGAAATAGCCGCAATCTGAGACATACAGGTTCCACTGACCCAAACTGTCTAAGGGCTGCAAGTTGTTTCCATGGTTTGCAGCCCCAAAGAGAGATGTTTTCAATCTGTGGATCTTCCAAGTGGTACACCTGAAGGCTAGGCTACTGGAAAGAGCCCAGCCATAAGTCAGTAAAACATATCAACCTGAATGAAGGGGAATGGAGTGGTCACTTCCACTCTCAGTTTTCAGTAGCTGGTCCTGAGGTTGAATGGCTGCAGCAACACAATGGATACATCAAGTATTTACAGGAACTTCTGAAAATCAAAGGCCCCATTGAGCCAGTGGCTTTGCTTCAGGCGGGAGAGATAAGGTCTTGCCAAAGGGCTTCCTTCCACTCCTCCATGCAAAACCACAATGAAAGGAAGCCCAGGTAAGATGTTCCCCCTTAAAATGCCATTTTCATTTGATCAAAGATGTCTATTGGGCCCTTTCCTTGTTAGTAGTCAAGTACAAATTAACCTAGCCCAAAATGGTGACACGAGTCTTTAGAGTCACAAGACATCTATGGGTCAGGTGTTTCCTTGTAACATGACCTCAGCAGCAGACTTTTTCCAGAGGTGCACTTGGTAGCTGGCTCAGGCAGGTGGCACTGCTGTACTAAGAAATAGCCTGAGTCCTTTTGCAGCCACAAAATCACAACTAAAACTATTGTGATTTCCTTCTCTTTCTTTCCTCCAGGAATGATACATTGTTTGTACTGGATCACCTAGGGAGAGAACATGGAGCAGCCCATGAATGGGAGAATCTCCTGTGAACTTGTAAGCATTCACAGTTTATTTATGTGAAAAAAATCAACACCAAATATACATTTGACAGAGAAGTCAGAACAGTACTAAGTAGGCCCAAGGACCCCAGTAACACTTTGGACTGAGGAGTGGGGGCTTTTCTTCCAAAAGGTCCTCAAAGTGCTGACTGTCCTCCTCAGCTCCAAGCTCCTGAAAGCACCTAGGCCTAGGGGCCCTTAATTTTTGCCTTTGTGCAAGCTCCACACTGCACTTGGCAGAGCCTTCAGCCTCTCTTTCCCCTTACTGTGCTTTCTTCCCCATAGGATTTGGTAGGATGGTGCTTGGGCACCTCTATCCAACAAAGCTATAAAAGCCTGAATCCCTCCCCCTCCTTGGGGTTCCTTCCGTACTTGGGTTTTATCCTAACCAGCTGAGGTTAGAGTAGAGGGTGAAAGGAATCAGAGGGCGCAGAAGGAAAGAGGAGCTCTGGACCAATAAGCCAGACTTTGTTTTGGATTTACATGGAATTTCAAGTGGTTGGGGGTCTGCCTATTTGGATTTAACAAATGAACTTACAGTGTATTCAGTCTCACCAAAGCTCTGTATATATCCCCACTGCTGACGCCTTTACTTTTAGCTCTGGCAAGCCCTTGATTAAGCAGCCACAGCCATACATGCTGCCTTCTGCCTGGAACCCAGAGGCTTGCTGCCTTACTGATGTGGTAACATTCTTTCCTCCTGTAGCCTAGAGAGTGAGCAGTGACCAAAAGCACCATTCAAGCAGCTTCATTTAATTCTCTCTCTCACTGCTTGGACGCTAAAAAGTCAGTGTGGGATCTAATACCCCACCACTTAAATAGCACTATCTGCTACTGGATCTCCTAATCCCTAAAATGGCCCATGAGAGCCCTTGTCTTTTCCCTTGCAGGAAACCATGTTTCCTTCAACATCATATCGTTGTTGCCAAAACTGTCAAAAATCATGGAGGGCCTAGGATTTTTGCAGCAACAAAGCTATGATGTTTCTATCATGGATGCCGGCAAGTAATGAGATGCCTGTGTCAGAGGCAAAGGACTTTATTGCCCATGACACAGCAGGCAGCAGAGGATAAGGTAAATGACAGCTCACCTTCCCCTCCAAGTCACCTAGCAGAGGGGCCTGGTAGATTCTCTGTATACAGTAGGTTTATATCACAGCTGAAGAACACTGAGCTTTGAAAATATACCACTTTTATAACAAGCAGAAGCAAGTCTGCTCTTTGCCTGGGGAGCCATTATTGCATCTCTCAAGGCTGCCAGCTTCAAACACAACCCCCCAAAATGGATCAAGTAAAGAACAGTAAGGTCTTTGCATTCTTCACATACCCAGCAATACCCAGCATGCCCAAGGACACTCAGGGATGCTCAGGGCCCATGGCAGTTTGCTTCTTCCCACTCACTCCTTTCAAATCTAATACCAAAGGTCTCAGGCAGTACAATAAGCAAGTAAATAAAAGTTATGGTTCAAGAGAAGTACACTGTCTCTATTTGCAGACAACATTACCTAGATAAAAAACACCATGAAATTCACAAAAAAGTTCCCAAAGCTAATATGTACGTTTAGTAAAGTCACAAGACACTAGGTCAATATACAAAATATATACACATATAGTATCTCTATATACTAAAATTAAACACTAGGAATTTTGTGTTTTTTTTTTAAAAAGGTGCTATTTCAAATAGCACTGAAGAAATGAAACACTTAGGTATAAATCCAACAAAATATGCACAGGATCCATAAGCTAAATGCTATAAAACACTGATAAGGTAAATCAAAGAAGACCTAAAAAATAACAGAGATACTGTTCTATATATTGGAAGAGTCATATTGTTAAGATATCACTTCTCAAATTGATCCATAAATTCTCTGTAATATCAAGACTTTTTGTAGACAGTACATCCCTAAGTGGGGACAAGAAGGTAGCAGTAACTGAAGGTATACTGCTGTATTTTGCTAGCAGAAAGTCACTAGTGAGCACAGCCTGTAAATACTAGTAGTAAATGCTTAAATTCATCCATTTGCCCAAATGGATGCCCCAAGCAGTACTGTAGAAATTACTAAATCCATAGAACTCTACCATTATCTGGCTGTATGCATCAAGGATGGCAGCCTACTTACAAAAGCACTTTGTGTCTAATTTCAATAGAAGCCCAGTAGTTCATAATTCAGTTATGTCTCCTGTCAGAGCGCGGGGAGAACAACAGCACAGAAGAGGATATCTGCCACAGCTTTGTTAATTACATGATCTATACGAACTGAACCAAGTCAGCTGATGAACTGGACAGGGTAAAATTCAGGACACAGAAATGAATTTGATTCTGCAAAATAACCTACAGTAGGAGAATTATGCAAAGAAAATGAAACAAAAGAAAAAGAAAGAGAAACCAATGTGAAAAGCACAAACATGACTGAGTAATTCTTTTATGGAAATACAAACAAAATCATAATAAATAAGGATACAAAGAGGGATATAAGGCAGTCAAAAGAGAAAGACAGAAAATTGGGGCAGAGATGGTAATAATTTGGACAAGCAGCCAAAGACAACATGCCTGCCAATAGCAGGACAACAGGTGGAGACTAATAAGTAGTAATAGTCACCAAGTCCCAAATCTAAGTTGGATGAGAAAACAAAAAGAAATCTAGGCATTTATTTTAATAATATGTCATGCTAGCTATTTTTACAAAGACATAGCATAAAAAATAAAAACAAAAACTTTTAAATGCCAAGCTAAGGTAAGGTAAAAAAAAAAAAAAAAGCTGTGGAGTTACTCTGTCAAGGTATAGAATTTTACCCTGAGGAGCCACAGCAATTTTGAGAAAGAAGAACAAAGTTGGAGGAGTCATGCTACCTGATATCAAACTACATTACAAGGCCATAGTAATTAAAACAGCATGGTACTGGCATAAAAACCAAGATATGGATCAATTGAACAGAAAAGAGAGCCCAGAAATAAACCCACACAGTTATGGTCAATTAATATCTAACAAAGGAGGCAAGAACATACAGTGAAGTAAAGACAGTCTACTCAATAAATGGTGCTGGTAAAATAGGACAGACATATGCAACAAAATGAAACTAGACCACCTGCTTACAACATACCGAAGAATAGACTCAAAAAGGAAAAAAGACTTAAATGTTAGACTCAAAACCATAAAAATCCTAGAAGAAAACATAGGCAATAAATTCTCAAACATTTCTCATAGCAACATTTTTTTTTCTGATATATCTCCTCAGGCAATGGAAACAAAAGAAAAAATAAACAAATGGGACTATATCAAACTAAACAGTTTTTCCACAGAAAAGGAAACTGTCAACAAAATGAAAAGACAACCCCACTGAATGGGAGAACATATTCACCAATGATACACCTGATAAGGGGTTAATATCGAATATAAAGAACTCATAAGACTCAACATCAAAAAAACAAAAAACAATTAATGATGGGCAAAGGACCTGAACAGTCACTTCTCCAAAGCAGACAGAGATGGCCAACAGACATGTGAAAAGATGCTCCATATCAGTAATCATCACAGAAATGCAAATTAAAACCACAATGAGATATCAACTCACACCTGTCAGAATGGCTATCTTAAATAAGTCAATAGACAACAAGTGTTGGCGAGGACTCAGAGAAAAGGGAACCCTCATGCACTATTGATGGGAACGCAGACTGGTGCAGCCATTATAGAAAACAGCATGGAATCAACTCAAAAACTTGAAAGTGGAATTGCCTTACGACCCAGCAATTCTACTTCTAGAAATATATCTGAGGAAACCTGAAACCTATTTCAAAAGAGTATATGTACTCCTATGTTCACTGCAGCATTATTTATAATGGCCAAGATTTGGAAGCAGCCCAACTGTTCATCAGTAGATGAGGGGATAGAAGAGCTGTGGTTAAAAAAGAAAAAGGAAATCTTACCTTTTGGAACAGCATGGAAAGACCTGGAGAGCATTATGCTAAGTGAAATAAGCCAATCAGAGAAAGACAGATACCATATGATTTCATTTATATGTAAAATCTAATGAACAAAATAAAATAACAAAAAAAAAAAATAGAAACAGACTCATAGATAGGGGTAGGAAGCTGGGTGAAAATGGTGAAGGAATTAAGAAAAACAACAACTCATAGATACAGACAACAGTCTGGTTGTTACCACAGGGAAAGGGGAGTTGGGAGGGTAAGAGAAAGTATGGAGGGGATAAATGGGGATGCAAGGAGACTGGGCTGGCAGTGTGGAAACACAGTACAACACACAGATGATGTGTAACAGAACTGTGCATCTTAAACTTACATAACTTTAATTAACCAATGTCACTCCAATAAATCCAATTTAAAACAGAGAATTTTGATGCAAGTACTTTATCCAATTATAATCAGTTTTTAATTATTCCCTTATAGATAACGAATCACCAGTGTTACTGACTCTCTACTACCTTGGCTATTCCCCATTGGATGTTTCAGCAGATAGTCCATTTCTATTTTTCTCGTAAGACATGTGTTGTGAAATAAATTTATCAGAAGGCAAATGAAAGTTCTGAATTAGTTTTAAAGCAAAACAATCCTTTCTTCCCTGGGCTCTAGTGTCAGAAAGAGTTGAGAGTTAGCTTTGTTAAGTATTCATTTAAAAAGCACCTCTGAAACAACACAATTTAAAAAGTGGGCTTACAGCAATTTTGTACATATACCTTCAATTATGATTACTTCCAATATTTTTTAAAGTGGAATATTTTAATATGCAAATTCAGAATCATCAGAAATGTGGCATCAGAACTAGATATAAGCTGGATAAGAGGGATCTGATATAAATAGTGCAATTTATACATAAACAATAAACTACTCTGTTACACTCACCATTGTGTAAACCTAAGAAAGAAAATGTGTAGAATTAAATATTAAAAGGTCCCATAGCAAGAATTTTATGAATTAAAATTCCTATGCAATCAAACTATTTAAAACTATAAAGAAAAACATAACTTGTAAAAAAAAGGATTTTAATAGAGATATTTAGGGTTAGGTCCATATCCGTTGCTTAGTTATTAGAAGAATTAAGCTGCATTCCCAGATTATTAATTAATTAATAATTAATCTATAAAGATATTTTATAGACTTCTGGACAAGGTGTAGATAAATATACTTTGCTTCCTTGCACAATCAAAAGAAGGACAACAATACATTTAAAAACAAAACAATCCGAGCTGCCAGAATATAAAACTGTATGGAAGTCCAATAACAAAGGAGTCAAAGAAGAAACATTCATCCAGACTGGTAGGAGGGGCAGAGACAGGCAGCGTGGGTGGAGAGGAAGCATTGCAAGGCGATAGCTGGAGGACCAGGTGGGCAAGGTGGTACTTGGTGATCCCACATTCCCATGCAGATAAATCAGGAGGAACAACTGGGGTGTGAGACATACCATGCAACCCAGGGTTCCAGTATGGGGAAATAAAGCCTCAAAACCTCTGGTTGTAAAAACTTGTGGGGATTATGGCAGCGAGAGAACTCTCGGCCTCACAGGAGAGTTCGTTGGAGAGACCCACAGAGTCTTAGACCACACACAAAACCACTCACCTGGGAATTGGCACCAGAAAGGCCCAATTTGCTTGTGAGTCGGGGAGGAATTGACTGAAAGTGGGCCCAAGCAAGTGGCATTGTTCCCTCTCTGACCCCTCCTCCAAACAATGCAGTAAAGTGAGTTAACCCACCCTGGCAAATACCTAAGGCTCCATCCCTTACAACACAGCAGGCCCATGAAGACAAAAAAATATGGCTGAAATGAAAGAACAGGTCAAAGCTCCAGAGAAAGCACTAAGCCACAAGGAGATAGACAATCCATCAAACAAAGAGTTCAAAACACTGGTAATCAGGATGCTTACAGAAATGACTGAGTGTGGATGCAAAATGGAGGAAGAAGTGAAGGCTATGTAAAGTGAAATAAAGACATATATACAGGGAACCAACAGTGAAGGGAAGGAAACAGGGACTCAAATCAACAACTTGGAACAAAAGGAAGAAATAAACATTCAACCAGAACAGAATGAAGAAACAAGAATTGGAAAAAATGAAGACAGGCTTAAGAACCTCTCAGACAATTTTAAATGTTCCAAAATCCGAATAATAGGGGTGCCAGAAGGAGAAGAGGAAGAGTAAGACATTGAAAACTTATTTGAAAAAGTAATGAAGGAGAACTTCCTCAATCTGGCAAAGGAAATAGACTTCCAGGAAGGCCAGGAAGCTCAAAGAGTCCCAAAGAAATTGGATCCAAGGAAGCACACACCAAGGCACATCATAGTTACATTACCCAAAACTAAAGATAAGGGAGAATCTTAAAAGCAGCAAGAGAAAAGGAGACAGTTACCTCCAAAAAAGTTCCCATAAAACTATCAGCTGATTTTTCAACCTTGCAGGCAAGAAGGGGCTAGAAAGAACTCTTCAGAGTCATGAACCCAAGGACCTACATCCGAGAATACTCTATCCAGTAAAGCTATCATTTAGTGTGGAAGGGCAGATAAAGTGCTTCCCAGATAAGGTAAAGCTAAAGGAGTTCATCATCACCAAGCCCTTATTATATGAAATGTTAAAGGGACTTACCTAAGAAAAATAAGATGGTCAAAAATATGAACAGTAAAATGACAACAAACTCACAACTATCAACAACTGAACCTAAAAAACAAAAACAAACAAAGCAAACAACTAGAACAGAAACAGAATCACAGAAATGGACATTACATGGAAGGTATCAATGGGGAGAAGGAGGGGAAGAATGGGGAAAAAGGTAAAGGGAATAATAAGCATAATTGGCAGGTGCAAAATATATATGGTAAAGTTAAGAATAGTATAGGAAATGGAGAAGCCTAAGAACTTATATGTATGACCCAAGGACATGAACTAAGGAGGGGAAATGCTGGTGGGAGGGAAGATGCAGAGAGGAGGGGGATAAAGGGGAGAAAAAAATGGGACAATTGTAATAGCATAATCAATAAAATATAATTCAAAAAAGATATTTTATAACAAAAAATTTAGTTTTAAATCACCAACTGTAGCATTTTTCAAAATTGGTATCCTACATGAATATAAAATACATTAAATGCAGAAAGATCAGAATCTGTTATTACAGAAATAAGAATCTTTTAGAATTCTGACATATGTAGTTTAATATTTTTTTTCAGGAAATAATATCATCTGATTTTCAATTCTGACGTATAGACATTTTCCTCTTCGTTAAAGAAAAAGGAAGTTAGGATTATACTGCTAAGAAATCAGAGAACCATCTAATCAACAAGCCAATCTGTGGTGTGTAAAAAGAAAACTATGCTAAACACTGTATGCAATAAAAAGATGTTATTTGTAATATACTGTGTATCCTTAACCACAAGGAATAAAGAACAATATCCAGACCTCAGCTTTTTTCCTGCCATGATTTCTTACAGAGAGCCCAGAATATGTTTTTTCAGTATATTTTCAATTTAACTTGGAAAATAATGCCTCACAGAGTTAAACAATGCACAGAAATACACTTCAACAACAACAAAAAATCAAAGCTCTGCGACCCAGAAAATGTCTGATTTTCCAAAAGTCATGTAACTAATGGGTAGTATCTAAACCCAGATCATCCAAAACTAAGTGCCAAATACCTTCAGAATTTTCTAAAGAAAGAGGGCCCACTACAGGAAAAGGGGAGTTTGCTGAGTTCTAACACTGGCTTTACTACTAACTTACCAAGACTTTTTCAAGTCATTAAATATCTCTGTGTCTTGGTGTCCTCTGCTTCATGTGGATATTTTAATTATAAATATAAAGCAAATACTTGAACTCTGGCAGAAAGGCACTACATGTATTTCACTACATTAATAATTTCCCATCCCCACAAGTGTAAACTGATGCTAACACTTTTTCTCTGGTTTTCATTTCAGGCTCCAACTGACATGTTTGTGCACATGCACACACTATCTTTCAACATGGCTGGCATTCTAACAAGATTCTTTTCTCCAGCTTTCAAAATGTATAAAAAGTAACAACATTTTTAATTTTTAGCATTACCAAAGCCTTGCCACCCGAGGCTCTGCAAAAAATTTTAGAAATTAACAAAATTTTCTACCACATTATTCTCAACCTCTACAGAAATTCAATTCAAAACTCATATACTACTCAGCCAACCCCCTGTAAAGCTTAAATACTACCAGCAGATTATAAAAATGTATACTGCTTTTCAAAAATATAAAGAATAATTCCAATTAAAAATTTAAATTTAGCATAAATCTTAATAAATGAAGGTCACTAGTATTACTAAAATAATGAAAACAGGGTGATGATCAATATTCTAATAATTCAATCATTTGCATTTTATCCTCTATTTTGTCAAAAGATAGAATATAGCTACTTTATATATTCAATTATTGAGAATAGAAAATTATATATAGGTAACCAAAGTTAACAAAAATCTAAGTTAAAGTAATATTTTAAATTAATTGTATATTATACCATTGCTTTTACTCTTTGGACAGCATATCTATCTCAAAATAATTAAGCTGCATAATCTACAAAGACTTGTAAATAATTTCCTTTTCCTTTACCAACATATTTACCCAATGATATTAGCATATAGCTATATATAATACTTAGGACATAGCAAGCCACTAATATTTTCCATCTTAGAAATAGAAACAGCCAATTGAAATAAAATATTATGGCAAGATCAGTATATATCTACTGAACAAATGGGTTACCAAAGGAGAAAGCAATAGTAATCTCAAAAGTAATGCACATGATTAAATCTTTATACACTGAGAGTACACTAATAAAAATGGAATTAAAAAAATATTCAACACCTTGAAATGTTCACAATTTGGAATACACAGAGGAGGTGATATGAATACAAACACACTACTTGAAATTCAATGTGGTTCACAGTAAAGATGCGTGGCTTCCATTTGTATAACAAAGAATCTCAACCAAAAACATATATAACCAAAATATTCTCAAGTGCAATTACCCAGGCTTTAAAAAGAAATATATTCTTACTATATGAATTCTTTCTTGACCCCCACCTCCCTGTATTTTTTAATGTTTTGCATAAATGAACAACAAACCAGAATAGAGTAGACATTTTTAAAGGACTAATTTACTCATATTCTATGTAAGAGCAATATAAAACCACTTATAAACATAGCCTTTCACAAAAGCACCCTTATGTAAAAACATTGGGGTAAAAAACCTTGCTGTACATATGAGGCGCCGTGGAAGCCCCACACAACTGACCAATCAAAATTAGTGAGTGCACTGCATCTCCCTGCAGTGGAGAGCAGCAACAAGGTAGGCTGTCATTCTGCAAAAGCTGCCCAGAACAGGCTTTCCTCTGGAAAGCAGTGCCGTTCCTTTTCTGAAAGACAGAATCTGAACGTTGTCTCTGGAGACAAGAAGCCTTCAGCATGTTAAACTACTTCCATTATGTATTTTCAGACGCTTATTGATTCCACAGCAGGAAGAGTGAGAGACTGCCGCAGCCTCTAAGCAGCACTACATGTTCCATACATTAGCAGCACTGCTGAAACAATGGCACCGCACAGACCTGTTTTCATCACAATCTTTTCAAGAGATGTTTATGACCCTCTTCCCCAAGTCCTCTACTAACAAGTGAACAAAATGAATCAATCAAACCTGGAAATGCTTCAACTACATCAAGAATTTATCAAATCCTTAGCAGAGAGAGGTAAGATTCCTTATATAGTATGCAACTGCTTTTGAACCGGCATAGTGGGGTAAGATTACTTTGAAAAATTTCAGCCTGAATTTTAGGGGTGTATTTTATTTAATTCTATTTATTGGTAAACATGTATTTGTTAGATCTATTTCTTTTAAGACAATGTATTTTGCACATAATTTAAGGGTGCTATGTTAAATACAAGAAATATTCTTTAATTCACTATGAAGACATCAGTTTTTAAGTCATTTCAGTTATACTAAGTATTTTTAATATCATCAATACAGTTGTTTCTCAAGTGTTCAAAAAATGTTTATTTTTCTTAAAAGAACCAGGTTTACTATTTTGCTATTATGTATTACTCAGCTTTTGGTTAAGTTTATTACTGGGAATGGCCATTGAAAATTATTTAACTTGCAGTTACATTTTGCATTATCTTTTACATTTTAATTACATGAACAGTTCTTCAGTGCAAGTTGATAACATCAGAAAATCTGCTGTAATCAGTTGAAATTCAAACTATGTGCTAATGGTATAGCAAGCTATAATATTTTACAACAGGAAATATTGTCAAATTTATGATAAAGACATGGGGGAATGACAGTATGTTTAGTATAAGCTAATTGCTCATAATCTCTTAAAATACAGCTTAGCTTCAAAAATGCAGAAATCAATTTTAAAAAGAGCGGTTCCCTTTAATGGTTACATTTGCAATGTTAATTCTGTTATTAAATAACATAATATTTACAATTCTTATTAGGAAAATAGAGTATTTTTTAAAAGCCCTTAAACTTATGGATAAGCTGTGTCTATAATAACAGTTTGCTTACTTTGATCAAATACTATATATAGTGTTAAATAAACAAAGCTAACTTTCAATTAATTGGAAATTTTAGAAACCCTATTTCTTAACTATTTTTTTTTCTCTTTCACAAGGGCTCACAACAGCTAATTCAATACTTACAACTGAAAATATGAAGAATGCATCTGACCGAGCATCTGTCTCCCTAGCTGTCTGAACCACAAACTGCAGGATATTCTTGTAACACATGATTTTAAGATACTAAGGAGTTAAAACCGGGGAATATAGGTCTACATTACTGCTGGAATATAATACAACGACAGTAATCATCTTACAAAGATGCTGTATAAAATAGCCACAAGAAGAAAAATAATGTAATTATAAAATCCTGAAGACAAAATGGTAAGCATTTTTAAAAAGGGAGTTTCTACTTTAACACACCAGAATTGTGGAGCCACTAATTCTTAAAGACACGATGAAACATGGATTGCCACAATAAGAATGCCATACATTACCAGCAAGCTAAATGAAGCTTTAGCAAGTTTTTTCTGCACTAAATATACAGATACTTGTATTAATTGATATTACTAAAGGATTTTTCCATTGGAGTTTTATGACCAATTATATATCCTCTTCTAATGAAAACAAACTGGATTGAACAGCAGATGGTTCTTATCGGAAAACATCAACTGGATTTGTAATATAAAGCAAGTTATGTGATCAAGAAATCATTCCAAAAATAATCAAGACTGCTATGGAGACAGTTTGTAACAAAAGGATGTCTGAATACATTTTAGGAGCTAGGAACCTTATGTTTCCTTTTTTGTTTTCACATGTTCTAGAAAACAGAGAGACACTATCATATATTCCTGCAAAGGGAAACATAATTCTTTTCATCTGAAGAAGTTTCTCTTGGTCGTGACATTTTAAGACGAAACAAACAAACATATTTTGTACTGGTCTTTAGAAATCCATCAGCCAACTAAATCTCACAATTCATGCAGTTGAAGTACTGGAGAGAAAATGAAACAATTCCTACAAGACATGAAATAAAACACAGCTACTTCACTGTTGTCAGGTAAAATTCATGTCAAAATCGGTCAATGACATCATGTTTCAATTTGTGAAAAACTGCTATAATGAGCCAAAAGGCCCATAAGGCAACAGCAAACAGGTAGGTCAGAAAATGCATGCACTCCACCACACTGTTTAACATTTACAAAAGAATCTTATTCTAGAAGAGATGCATTTTTCTTAATTTCACCTAACTTCACATTTCTGCTTTATTTATTTACAAATTTAACTGATGTAACAAAGAACTGATGTTTATACTCTGTCAGTTCAAAATATTTGGCACAGTTAAAAATTTTCAATTTTATAGGATTTCCTTTATTTATGTATGTGCCTCTAGTAATACTTTATACCAAACTCAAAAGAAATTAACATTGTGATCGTTTGTACTTCTGAAATATTATCCCTAAAATAGTATTTATAATAAAACTGTATTCTAAAACTTATAAAAGGTTACACTAAGTGAAAGGTTAACATAAGTTCTCAAAATTATGAGCTTTTATAATTTATGTTTGATTATGATTTTGCAATCAAAATGCTGTACTTGAAATGTGAAATATAGTTGGTTGTTCAATTTTATATTTTAACTGAATATACTACTGGTTACTGACATTTAGCCCAGAAAATCAGATATTTTTATAAATTACATATTAAAATATATATTTGCATGACTTAGCAAAAGGTTTTTTTTTAAGTTTCCTCAAAATTATACTCAGGGTAATTTATATAAAAGGTTCCAGAGGAAATGTATAACTTCTAAAAGATTCTTCAGAAAATGGGCTTCAGACACTTTTTCCCTACAATTTCACTTATTTACTTTAAAATTTCTATTTAAACAAAATCAACTGATAAAGTCTTTTAAACCACTTTGAAGGGGGCTATTTATTAATAAGATATTAAATTTTAATTTTCTTCCACAAGATACAAGAACGTGTGGTCACAAAACAAATCATTCACAGGAGTGATTATTGTTCCAAGTTTTGTGCTGTTTTACTTTAATATATGTTCTTTCTCTTCCAATTTTTATAAGTTTGCCCACTTTAAAGTTCAGTGAACATTTTAACTATGAAATGTGAAATATTCATCCTTTGTCTACTTCTGTGGGAAAATAAGTCCCTAGTCACACTGTTGACATGTGAATATGAATTTCAATCAAGAACATGAACAAAATAATTTAAACAAGCAAGTGCTCTCTGCCATTTATCATGTTAAATGAACACAGTTCTGTTCATCTGAAATCTCATGGGAATAATTAGACCTACACTAATTATGCTAGAACAAATTAAAACAATGTTTATTTGCCACCTATTCACAATATTTTAAAATTAAATCTTAAAATATTGGGCTAAATTAGTTTTCCATACTGGGCAGTTTTATTATACAAAAGTATACTGTGTCTAAAAAATAAGTTTGAAAAACCCAAATGAGTAAAATGTTTTTAGTATATGAAATAATTTTGAACTATAGGAGTAATCCCCACATTTCTTCAAAGGTAGAATCCAATTTCCTTTTATATCAAAATAATGCAACCTCGATGTTTCCTAATTCTGTTTTTCATTAATAGCTTACAAACTTAAAAATTAAACTAAGTACACAATAGAAAAGGGGTTTTTTTACAAAGAACACATGTTTTATATGTCATTTAAAATGCCAAATATCAAATAGTTTATTCTATTTCATTTTCTAGGGAAAAAATCCAACTGCTCCAAAAGAATGTGTTTTTCTCCCCTTCTGGAAATCATCATGCAGTCTGAATCTAATATTACAGTTCGAGATGACATTGATGACATCAACACCAATATGTACCAACCACTGTTATACCCATTAAGCTTTCAAGCATCTCTCACTGGATTTCTTATGTTAGAAATTGTGTTGGGACTTGGCAGCAACCTCACCGTACTGGTACTTTACTGCATGAAATCCAACTTAATCAACTCTGTCAGTAACATTATTACGATGAATCTTCATGTACTTGATGTAATAATTTGTGTAGGATGTATTCCTCTAACTATAGTTATCCTTCTACTTTCACTGGAGAGTAACACTACTCTGGTCTGCTGTTTCCATGAGGCCTGTGTATCTTTTGCAAGTGTCTCAACAGCAATCAACGTTTTTGCTATCACTTTGGACAGATATGACATCTCTGTAAAACCTGCAAACCGAATTCTGACAATGGGCAGAGCTGTAATGCTAATGATATCCATTTGGATGTTTTCGTTTTTCTCTTTCCTGATTCCCTTTATTGAGGTAAATTTTTTCAGTCTTCAAAGTGGAAATACATGGGCAAACAAGACACTTTTGTGTGTCAGCACAAATGAATACTACACCGAACTGGGAATGTATTACCACCTGCTTGTACAGATTCCAATATTCTTTTTCACTGTAATAGTAATGTTAATCACATACACCAAAATACTGCAGGCTCTTAACATTCGAATAGGTACCAGATTTTCAACAGGACAGAAGAAGAAAGCAAGAAAAAAAAAGACAATTTCTCTAACTACACAACATGAGACTACAGACATGTCACAAAGTAGTGGTGGGAAAAATGTAGTCTTCGGTGTAAGGACTTCAGTCTCTGTAATAATTGCCCTCCGGCGAGCTGTGAAACGACACCGTGAACGACGAGAACGGCAAAAAAGAGTCTTCAGAATGTCTTTATTGATTATTTCCACATTTCTTCTCTGCTGGACACCAATTTCTGTTTTAAATACCACCATTTTATGTTTAGGCCCAAGTGACCTTTTAGTAAAATTAAGGTTGTGTTTTCTAGTCATGGCTTATGGAACAACTATATTTCACCCTCTTTTATATGCATTCACTAGACAAAAATTTCAAAAGGTCTTGAAAAGTAAAATGAAAAAGCGAGTTGTTTCCATAGTAGAAGCTGATCCCATGCCTAATAATGCTGTAATTCACAACTCTTGGATAGACCCTAAAAGAAACAAAAAAATTACCTTTGAAGATAGTGAGATAAGAGAGAAATGTTTAGTACCTCAGGTTGTCACTGACTAGGGAGAAGTGTAAGTTTCACCAAATCCACATTCAGAAGTTTTAAATTTAAATTGTAAAAAGTGAAATTACTGCCAAATATAAGAAAAGAATATTTTAAGTATTGGTTATGTTGTAAATTTTCAATGTAAATGTCAAGATTAGATTAGGTCATATATATTCAATTTCTTCATAACTTAATGTATTTGTTGCATGGCAGTTTGTTAAAGTAATATTGTGTATATTTTGTCAATATCATATCCATCAGAAGATATTCATGTAAGTCATATTTTCTAAATAATAAATACATAGCCTTAAAACAGTGTATAACTTTAAAATGTTACTGACACAGGTATCCTTGTTTTTTTTTTTAAATAAAGTATATTGCTTCTAAGCCACAAACTACAGATATAGTTATATAATGACAACTGGAATAGCATTTTAACATAAGAACCAAAATTATGGCTCCAAACAATCAAAACAATCCAAGATTTTGTGTACCACTATTTTGTTTTCTGTAATAGTCAACGTGCTATATTATTTGATGCACCAAAATTAATGAACCATGTACAAAACCTTATCCTTTTTTTAATGTAGAAATTGTAGGGTTTCTCAGGATTTCAAAAATCCTATGAATGTTCGAATTCATTGTTATATGCTAGAATGAAATTTTTAAGTGTAAAAGCAACAGAGGTAACAGTAAACAATGTGGGATTCTTCTTAAAATTATGTTTTTCTACCCGTATGTCACAAATCACAGAGATAGACATCAATTTCTATTAACTGGATTAGTTCTTCAAAAGCAAACAACCTGTATGTGTACACCAAGATAGAAAACCTTTGAAATTCAAGTGTATCATGAGAAAGAGACTGACTCTCTGTGAACCAGAGCACTGTGCCCATGGCACACAGAGGACGGACAGCAGAGGGAAGGGAGAAGCTGGAGCACCAGCCCCTTTCTTCCTCTCTCACTTCCGTCTAAGCCAAGTGCTTGAAACTAATACAATCTGCTGGCAAAAAGAGTACGTTAACTTTATTCAAACTGGCCTTTTTGAATAGAAGTTAACTGTTAAAATCTAAATACAAGGGAGAAAAAAAAGTATATTAGTGTAGAAAAGCTTAACAAAGCCCACTATTTCTAATTTCAGATACATAGCAAGTTTACAGTAATACAATTTACACAATGCTTCTACCCTATCATGAAGCTCCCAAATGTTTCAAAACACAGTAGTTCTATTTCCACTCTGAAAATCATTGAAGTGGCAATAAATCTTGTCATTTTGTTTTATTCTACATCACTTAATTTAACTTTAAGCATTTTGCTTCCAATCCTCAAATCATGCTGGAAAAATATGAAATTACTAATCCAAACTATATATATCAGGTTTGGGAATTCTTATCAAACAAATATTTTCCAAATGTAATAATCTAATAATCTATCCATGAGTGCTAAGTATAACTATATCAAAAAACAGCAATAAATTACTTAATAGGCAAATACTTGTCACCTTATAATTGGTTAACTGGACAATTTTTATTCTATTTTTAACACTGTATTCACTAAATCAAGCAGCAACTCATTTTTAATTAAATTTCATATCAAAAAATTCAATAAGATATCACTTTAATGTAAATAAATGAGATTCATTCAGCTGAGTTTATCAAATTCCCTAATTCTTGGGGAAGGGAGCACAATGCAATAGTTTGAATTCCCTGAGGTTACACAACAAATTTAATAGTGATTTACTTCTGTAATAATACTAACGATGTCAAATCTCAGCAAAGCCAAAATTAACTTCTTTTCTACTTTTCCAGATTTAAAGAAATGCTTTCAATTTGACAAAATGTTGCATTTAAGACTTATTTTTTTAAACCTTGAAGAAAATTAAGAATTCACAAAGATATTAAGAAAATGTTCATTTGATAAATATATTTGGCATAGAATATCTGCTAATATATTAATTTCAAAAATATCAAACTAATTTTATACATAGATTTCCAAACGTAAATTAAAGTGTCAATATACAGTTTTATAATATTAACAAAAATTATACTATTTTTAGAGTTTTCTTATTAAGACAAAACCCTTTGTGTTTTAAATATTTTAAATTTTCAAGTCTATATACATGCCAAAGAATTCAGTTATAAAAACATTTTTCTAGCCCCGACTGGTATGGCTCAGTTGGTTGGAGCTTTGCCCCATACACCAAAAGGTTGCGGGTTCAATTCCCAGTCAGGGCACATACCTAGGTTGCAGGTTCGATCCTTGCTTGGTCCAGGCATGTATAGGAGGCAACTAATAGATGCTTCTCTCTCTCAGCTATGTTTCTCTCTCTCCCTTCCTCTCTCCCTTTCTCTGCCTCTAAAAGCAACAAAAAATGTCCCTGGTGAGAAAATATTTTTTTAATTTTTCTAATATATTCGCCTAAACTGCTTTCAAGCCCTCTTGTTCTCTGTAATAAGAAATCTAACAAAATAAGAAATAAATGGCAAATATTATAATGTTGCCCTCTAAATTGTTGTTATTTATACACTTGATGTTGAAACAGAAAATTAACAAACATTTGTGCCCACCTGTAATGATCAGTCAGGTATACACAAGTGTACCCAGTAATTTACAATAAAGAAAAGGCACATCTATCAGACAACTTCTCATAGCTTTTTAATGTTAAATACTATGTAATATATGAATCAAAATCATATTTATAAGTTCAGTTTTTTAAAAAAGATCGCAATTACTGACTTCAGCTTAAATGAGAGGACGAGAGAACATTTTTGTTATGTTTGTTCTATGAAAAGGTACATTTTTTCCCCTAATAATGACTTTTACCACTATGTATACATTTTTCACTTTATGTGAAGTAACTTTACCAAAAAGAAGCATTAATGGTAATTTTTCATGTTAGAATGAAATTTTTAAATGCAAAAGCAACAGAGGTAAGAGTAAACAATGTGGGATTCTTCTTAAAATTATGTTTTTCTACCCATATGTTACAAATCACAGAGATAGATATCAATTTCTATTAGTTAATTGGATTAGTTTTTCAAAAGTATAGAAATAAGAAATATTATTCTAAAAACTAACCAAAGATTAGCTCAACAACATATGAAACTGTTATTTTCTCTTTTGTTTTGTCTGCTAATTTAAGGAGATTATTATTGTAACAACTAGTACCCAACAAATGTTCAACCTATTATGCAAGTTAAATTATTTATAATTATGCTTTTTTTAAAATGGTATTCATAGTAATTCTGTACTTCTCACTCAATGTAAGTCAGTTTTTAGGTATGTGCTCTATTTTTTAATACCCCAAATAAAATTACAGCAAAATCTCAGTTGTTTGGACATTAAAAATCAAGCTCTTCATTTAACAGAAATTAGACTTAAAAGTGAAAACCTAAAAGTATTAAGAAAACAAGTGCTTAGTAGCACTTTAATAAACATAGTAATGTCAAGACTGCTTTCCAAAGTCAATAAAACTTTTGGTTTTATTACATTTTATGATTATATACTTAAGTAAGCTTTGTAATTCAATTAACACTTTAATTCTTACCATGTAGATGGCCTATGGCAAATACTTACATTCATATGGGACAGAGTCATTACTCACGGAGCTTAAAATCTAGAATCAAGCTACCAAAAAGTGTAACAATATCTATTTAAAAAGGTAGAATGTAGTAAGTGCTACAAAAATAATGAGTTCTTAGCAGACTGAAGACAAAAGAGATTATGCTGGATTTAAAAACAGTGCAAACAAAAGCACTGCTGAGGGAAGCTGAAGCACATTATGGTAAACTAATTGTTTTCTTGAGAAGAAAAGTAATACAGTAGTGAGAAGTTTACCTGGGAAGTTGAATTGGGGCCAAAAGACAGAAGGCCTTTAATGCCAGCAGTGAAATTTGAGCAGGGGAATAATACAATGAAAAATGAGATACAAAAATAATAATAGACAGCAAAATGTAGAAAAGAGTCGACTGAATAAAACAGAAATGAGAAGGTGAGATACTGACTTGTTGCTGGACAAGACACGGAAGACAGGAAGCTGTTGCCATCACCTGGACAGGTAATGGAAGGCCTGACAGTAGCTCTGCAAAGGAGCATAGAGATGTGACAGGCAAGGTGACGGCGAAATCGATACAGAATGCCAGCTGACTAGAAAGACAATGTGTGTAAGGATTAAAGAATGTGAAACGATGACCGTAAAAAGAACCATAAGAAACCAGACTATCTTCAATGATCTAAGAACTTTTTAATTATGTTTTGTATAAAGTACATGGATAAAAAGGACCAAAAATTCAATTAAAATCAATAACATTATTCAAGAATGTTCCACCCTTGCAGGTGTGGCTCAGTTGGTTGGAGTGTAGGCCCGTCAACCACAAGGTCTCGGGTCTGATTATCGTCAGTGCACATGCCTGGGTTGCAATTGCGCATGCAAAAGGCAACCAACCAATGTTTCTCTTTCACATCAATGTTTCTCTCTCTCCTTATCTCCCTCCCTTCCCCTCTCTCTAGAATCAATAGCATAATACTATACATGGAAAATAAGAAATATTTCTAAAATAAATATTCAGTGAAAAATGCTAAACAGATGTCACTAAAATTAGGTAGATGGTTTGAGTCAAACATTTTTCCTTTGTTATTGTAATTTCCTTTGTACCATCAACACAATTTAGAGACAATTCAGCTTAATAATTTATGACAACTTTAATTTCCTATTCTGTTATATAACAGTTTATATAACTAAACACTGATATTCAATAAATACTTCAAATTATACTGTGGAAACACTACCCTAGGAACATTTCTTATTAGCCCATTCACTGAGAATTCTTTCCGACAATACTGATATTATCATCTTTGGTTATAACTCTTGTTCTTTAGCATTTTCATTCATTGAATCATAGAACTGAGCTGTAACAAGCTAGTATTATTGAAAATGGGCTGCTAGGGAATACAATTTAAATATATAAAGATAACAGCTCAGAGATTGGATATAGCCACCTTCTAGAAAAACATCTGCCAAACAAGACATTACAGATAAACAATGACTTTGGGACAGGGTTTCTTGGGAGTCTTATAAATCCCCTGAAATTTTGTGCAAAATTGTGTGAGTGTGTGTTTCCTCTGGAGCAAACATCTATAGATCAGTAAAATCCTCAAAAGAGTATATACTCCAGAACTAAAACAAAACTATTCTTATTGTTAAGAAAACAAGAAAACAACATTGATAAATGTTACCTGTAATTTTATTTATTCATATCCTGCTTTATTCAAAGACAACTTTTAAATACTTACAATTTTAGATACACTTCAATGAGAAAATAAATAATAAAATCAGAACAAGCAGGATGAAAAGAATGAAAAATTAAAATTAACCCAGGTATAAAAGGAAAATACAAAATGCTTATCATTAAGTCCTACACTCTTGCAAAAAGTCAAAACCATCCCTATGTTTTCTATTAGGTCATATAAAGAGAGAAAGGGGGCTGATTACAGGACTCTTAGCATCAATAAAATAAAACTCCGCTAGCTTTTCATAAATACAAACTGTTCTTAATACTGAGACCATTGTCTTTCGTGGGTCTTCTTAGAAACTACAGAATGTATAAACAATGTTTCTACAACAACTTGTTTCTTATGTACAAAACTGGCCACAACTACCTTACAGAAAAGGCAACATTAAATTTTTATTCTATTATAATTTTTCTCAGTGTATAGTTACAGCAAACTACAGGGAAATTAATAAAAGGAATATTATGGAAATGAGTAATATGACGTCCAGGTCCATAACCCTTTTCTGGTTTATTCCGAGGACAGATTCTAGAATAGTGAAGCCGTGGATCTCACCGTTCCCTAGGCCTCTAAGGGGTTGACCAGCTCTTTGGAGCAGAGATGTGGCACTGCCAGCTGAAGACAGGTGTTCTTAAAAACAAACAAAAAAGCCCTCCGGGTAATCCTGATGTACTTAATTCATCTCCTCCCCTTCACTCCCCAATCTTTAGATTCACTATTCAAGACAAATGGATGAACTAATTATAATTAGCCTTCAGAAAATCATCCATAAATATTCTCTCAACAAAGTTATGGAAAAAATAATAGGCAGAGAAATGCTTAAGTGCAAAACCATAAACCTGCACCTGAGCTAAGGGAAAGACTAACATTCACAAACTGACTCTCTACTCTTTGCACAGAGGTGGCTGTTAGCAAATTCTAAAATGACAAGTTAAAAGCCTGGATTTTCATCAATCAATTTTACAATCATCTACTTTGCCTGAAATTTCTGATCCTCATTAAAACATCTTACTGATGGTTCAAAGATACAATTAAACAGATACAATAAGAGCTAAAAGAAAAAGACTGTGCTTTCAACTACATGGAAAAAGACTCCATATAAATATTTTATCACTGTTGCTAAGTACAAAAAATAAGATACAATAAGTTTTTACTTTTAAATACAGTACTCCATCACTGCCATTTATATTAACAAATAAACTTACTGGTTCCATAACACATAAATGTTTCTAAAAACTTAAGGAATAACATATGTCACGGGATCTAGTAAGCAGATACACAAAATATCCAGACAAAATAGTCAAGTAGCAATAACCATAAAATCCTAGTGACTATCATAAACAAGTCTGTTATCTTGTAAGCATTTTAAAAATCATAAAAGCACTTTTAAATGGCCCCTTATAATAGCACTTAGTCCTCACTCTCCCAAATTTGAACATTTCATAAAAGGTTTGGGTTGTGTGCACTTTCAGAAGTGGTGGCAATAAGAAACATATGTCAACATCAATATCACAAGGCAGAATATAACTACAATCAAAAAGAGTGCAAATGAAGAGCAATAGGCCTCAAATTAAAAGGCACACATGGACCTGGACAAGCTGCAGAAAGAAGGTGGCAACTGAAATAAACTGTAACTGAGGGACGAGAGAGGCTGATGGCATCTAGGCAACAGCAGCATATCAAGCACAGACAGAAGCACGAGCAATTACACAAAAGCAAGAAAACAAAGTCCCCAGACCAGCGAACAATTCAATTCGGCTGGTGCACAGGCTATGAATATGAATATGGATGCATGAAGAGATAAAGCTGAAAAAATAGATTATAATCCTGTTCTGTCGAAGAAAAAAAATTAAATCCAAAACCCAGTGAGAGTCTTTCTAGAGTTGAGGGTATCTAAAATATATAGCCTTGCACTTTATTTCTGTCATCGGAGTCTGGTCCCCAATACCTAGACCACGCAAACCTCCCCCAGTTGCCCCTTCCATGTCCTCAAGGACAGTTCCCCTCACTTCCATCCTCTGATCACAGCACACCTCTTCCCATCAGATACTGACTATTGAGACTTAAAATACAATATTTAATGAAAAAGAATTAAAGTCTAAATATTAGTAGTAGTAACACCTCCACGTTTTTCAAATGTAGAATTAGAGATAACCCACAAGTTACACAAAAACACAGCCTTTAAAATACATCATCAGAAAAATGCATATGTCTTATTCTATTTCCCTATTAAAAACAATTAAAAATGCTGGGAAAATTTAGCTGTGAATAGTAACTAAAAAATAATTAAATGCAACAACTTAACCCCAAGATTTAAAAAGGAAAGACAGAATAGACAACTAAGATATAATAGAAAACCCAATAAAAAATCCAAGCAAATGAAGGGAGGTATTATGAAATAATGGGATATTTCAAATGTGAAGCGACAGATTATTCATTAAGGGGTACTGGGGGAATAACCAAACATTGGCGAAATGGAGATAACTGCTGACCTACCACAAAGGTGAGACAGTTGCACATCCGGGAAGCACAATTCTATAACACTTCATGTGAAAGTAAATGGCACTGCTGAGTGCTGTGAAACGTGTGATTACATGTGTTCGAGTTATACCAAAGTAAACTGCAGATGGACAAAAATAAAAACATAAAAATATTTGAGAAGTAGGTAGATGAGTACTTTTCTAATACTCTGGTGAGGAACCAAAGTAATCCATTAAGTAAAAAGATTAACGAGTACAAACTATAGGACTTTTAAAAGTATACATAAAAATCAAATAAGAGATAAAACAAACTGGGAAACAAACTTACAGCCTATATAGTAATGCAAACAGGCCTCTATTATGTAAAAAAAACACTTACAAACCAACACAGCAATAGGAAAAGGAGCCAAGAAGAAAAACAGGTAGCCCCCCAAAGAAAAACAAATGACAAACACAAAACTGTAAAACCACAGTCAGCAAAACAAATGTAAATTAGAGTAAGTTATAAAACAAATCAATGTCATTTTTTACATAATATGATTGACGAATAATTTTTAAATGCTAATATCTACTAATTATGATTAAGCTGCAGGTATGCTTTTACATTAGTACTAGAAATACATTTCATTTTGAAATATTAAGCAAAATCTCAAAGGTAACTTTTGATCAAGATATTCAACTTCCCAAGTTTATCCTAAGAAAACAATTATCCAATTTTGCAAAAATGTGTATCCAAGCATAATCATCAAAGGACAGTAATAGTAGTAAAAAAACAGATAGTTAAAATAGTACACTATTGACCCTGGCTGGTGTAGCTCAGTGGATTGAGTGTGGGCTGCGAACCAAAGGGTCGCCAGTTCAATTCCCAGTCAGGGCACATGCCTGGGTTGTGGGCCAGGTCCCCAGTGGGGGCCATGTGAGAGGCAACCACACATTAATGTTTCTCCCTCTCTTTCTTCCTCCTTCCTCTCTCTCTAAAAATAAATAAATAAAATCTTTAAAAAAATAGTACACTATTTACATAAATTTACAGAAAATGTTCAACTGAATACTATCTAGCCATTAAAGTGATATAGATTTGTTTATTAACATGGAAAGGTGTTCATAATGGAAAGTTAAGAACAAAATAATATGAATAATAGAGTAACATATAGGCAAACAGTTAGGAGGTTAGTTTCCTCGAATGAATCTCTAGGTGATACCTACCAACATTTTCTAGTTTTCAGCAATTAACATATACCTAAATTTTCTAGTTTTGCAATGAACATATATAATTTTACAAATTAAATAAATTATTTTTAAACCTTTGCTAGTAGTCTGACGGTAGTACTTAATTTTTAAAATAACACATAATTGACCTGGTCATTCTAAACCTATTTATTAAAAAATAAAAAGATACAGCCATGACCAGTGTGGTTCAGTTGGTTTGCCATCACCCCACAAAGCAATAGGTCACTGGTTTGATTACAGGTCAGAGCACATGTCTGGGTTGTGAGTTCGGTCCTTGGGTCAGGGCACATGCAGAAGGCAACTAATTCATGCTTCTTTCTCACATTGATTTTTCTCTCCTTCTCTTTGTCCCTTATTTCCCCTCTCTCTAAAAATAAATAAATAAAATCTTTTACAAAAAGGTATAGTAAATGGCAGGCTTTATCAAAACTCCTTCCTCAGCTGCCTGTAGGATCTTAATAATAGTCACTAGACATAAGTGTAAACTGTATTATTAAACAAACCCTAAATAAGTAAAATTGAGATTTTAAAAATCAAATTAAGTGGGCCTAGCTGGATAGCTCAGTTGGTTAGGGAGTCATCCTGATATACCAAGGCTACAGTTTAGATTCCTGCTCAGGGCACTTACAAGAACCAACAATGAATCCATACATAACTCTCTCTCTCTCAAATCAATAAATAAAAAAAATTTAAGTCAAATTAATTGATCACTTTTAAATTAATTTATTTAAAAGAGACATTTTCCTCACAAAGGTACTGTCCATATTGAGACTTATTTATCAATAGCCATCTCTTATTCTTTCTCTTTAGTTTAACATCTTCTTTATTTATGTGCATACACTATACAATACTCATTCTTCTACAATATTTTGCAAAGATTTTAAAAAATAAAAATTTATTATTGTTACCTAATTTTTGGTTTATTTTAAACCAAGAGTAATAGATAGCATTTCTCATTTCTTCCTTCTGCATTCAAAACTATATATTTTCCCCAAAGTTAAAATGTTAAATATATGAAATATAACACTTTCATTTAAAATATCCTGAATAACTCCATAAACATGGTATATTCATTGTGATTTCTCCAACCCTTAGAATGCCTCTTGAATAAGTTTTCCTCAGTTATCTTATGTATTAATTAGGCCGAGCTATTAAAACTGCAGAGGTAAAAATTTCTTAAGCTATACACTTACAGTGTGTGCACACTTTTTACATCAGTAAAATGTTAAACTACAGGGACTATTTAAACAATGCCTGTTTTTGTCCTTAAATGTTCTCTAGAATACATTTAAATAACCAGAAGTAAATTACAAACCCTTGACTGAGATATATTTTTATTTTCTTGGAATACTCAAAAGGAACTCATTTAAATCCCAAGTCAATCTCCTATCTCAGCTGAGATAAATGTTTGTTCAAAAGAAAATGCAAGCAGCATCAATGGAAGACAGAGGCACCATTAACTTTTTTTTTATTGATTGATTCCAGAGAAAGAGAAACACTGATTTGTTGATCTACTTATTTATGCATGTATTGGTTGCTTCTTTTTTTAATGAGAAAATCTGATCTTTATTAACAATGGACATACTTATATCTCAATGCCTAATCAGACTCTTTGAAAATTCCAATTTGTTTTCCATTTTCTAAAAGTCCTCTTCAATGACTATGATAAGATGAATCCCATAACCTTAAGACTCAGATTTGAGGGGAAGGGTCCTGCCTTCCCTTCCTTCCTTCGTTTCTGTCACTCTTCCTCCCTCCCTCCCTCCTTTCCTTCCATTCTCTTGTTATTTTATGAAATTCTAAAGCTAATTTCTAAGTATATTTTATTGATTATGCTATTACAGTTTTCCCAATTTCCCCCCTTTATCTCCCCTCTACCCTGTACCCCCAACATTCCAGCATCCCCCCCTTAGTTCATGTCCATGGGTTGTACAAAAAATTCAAAGTTCTTTGAGTTTTGTTTCCTATACCATTTTTGACCTCTCCCCGTCTATTTAATGCCTACCAATTATGCTTCTTCTTCCCTGTACATTTTCACCTCTATTCTTCCCTTTCCCCTCCCCACTGATAACCATCCATGTGATCTCCATTTCTCTGATTCTGTTCATGTTCTAGTTGTTCGCTTAGTTTTTGTTCTCATTGTTTTTCTTTCTTTTTTTATTAGGTTCACTTGTTGCTAGCTGTCAGTTTGTTATCATTTTACCTTTCGTATTTTTTATATTCTTTATCTCAGATAAGTCCCTTTACCATTTCATATAATAATGGCTTGTGATGATTAACTCCTTTAACTTGACCTTACCTGGGAAGCACTTTATCTGCCCTTCCATTCTAAATGAAAGCTTTGCTGGACAGAGTAATCTCAGATGTAGGTCCTTGCC
>PVKM010016088.1:0-27197 GCA_004027735.1 Carollia perspicillata | reverse complement strand
ATTAACTAGCTTTTTAGTGGATCAAAGTGAAATTCTGCCTTTTATTTAATTTGAAGGAAAAAACTGGAAATAAAAATACACTACAAAAATAAATGCAGCAGTGCTGAATTTTATTATCCTCATATATTCCTAGTATACGCTGCATTTAAAACAGCCTTTCTGAAACTTGCATGGACTCCTCTCCTTCCGCCACCTATGACCTTCTTGTACTCCCCAAGTCATTCTTGAAAAATAGTTCTAAAAAGAAATGATCTTTCTGAGTTTCTCTGCACTCCAACTTTCTTCTCCCATAAGAAGTAGGAACAGTTTTATAGCACTTTGTAGTGTATGCCATTAAGTAAGTACTCCCTGTATTTTTTTATTGTTGTTCAGTTGCAGTTGTCCCTATTTTCCCCCATTGCTCTCTCCTGCTGTACCCACCCCCACCTCCCACATTGAATCCTGCCCCCAATTGTCTTTGTTGCGGGTCCTTTACACAGGTTCCTTGACTTGACCCTTTCCCTTCTTTCTTCTGTTACTCCCTCCCCCCTCTCCTCTGGTCACTGTCAGTTTGCTCTTTATTTCCACGTCTCTGGTTCTGTTTCGCTCACTGGTTTGTTTTGTTGATTAGGTTTCACTTACAGGTGAGATCTTACGGTGTTTGTCTTTCACTGCCTGGCCTATTTCAATTAGCATAATGCTCTCCAGTTCCATCCATGCTGTTGCGAAGGACGGAAGCTCTGTCTTTCTTTCTGCTGTGTAGTATCCCATTGTGTAAATGTCCCACAGTTGTTTGATCCACTCATTTACTGCTGAGCACTTAGGTTGCTTCCAGCACTTCGCTCTTGTAAATTGTGCTGCTATGAACATTAGGATGCATAGGCTCTTTTGAATTCAGGATTCTTAGGGTATAATCCCAGCAGCAGAATTGCCAGGTCAAAAGGCAATTCCATTTTTAGTTTTTTGAGGAAATTCCATACTGTTTCACACCTGTCAGACTCATGATCATAAACAAATCAACAAACAATAAGTGCAGGTGAGCGTGTGGAGAAAAGTACTCACTGTATTAAAATGAGTCCATAAATATGTCAATTTTGTGTAACAAAAGAGCGTATCACTAGAAGATTTATATGGACAACACATTTCTAAATTAAGGTAATTTCAAATCATCTAAGTAAATTAAATTAGCTATCTAAAGACAGCCACTTACAGTAAATGCATCACTTGCTCTATGTTGAATTCTGTGGCTTCAAACTTAGCTAAAACTCTATAGTCTCACTTTTTATTTCTCTTGCAAAGGCTGCTCCTCTGCCTACGTTCAGGTACTAAGCTAATGGTGTTACTTTCCTCCTAGATGCCTAGAAAGAAACTACACTTTTAGGTGGAATCTTTTTTACTCTTTCACCCTTGGTAGTCAATGCTCACAACCTGCCATGATGACTAAAAGCCATTGTGCCCTCTGCTCAAGGATGAGGATGCAAGAAACTGTGAAATACTATATCCCAGCCACGGTCTCTTGAAATGACTCTGCTGTTACATTTCCTATCACTTCCGTCCTAGTCCCTGTTTATGTTCTCATCATTTGCCTGAAGATTCTGATGACCTTGATTTTACTTTCCATTCCTCATTTTTTTAAGCTTCACATTGTGGCCAAATTACTTTTTCCTTAATTTTTTAAGATAGACATTGTTAATTTCCCTTCTTCCCTATAGGTAAGTAGTAGCTATAGTTGCCTTCTCTATGTAGTACATTAGTTGTGGAATATGTATCACATGTTTGATTGTTAATATTTAATTTTTAAACACTCTTACCAGCTTTGATCTGTCCCTGGTCAATTCGTCAGGCTTGCTCTTCACCCTAACATTCTTTAGTACACACACAACTTTGCATCACTGCCACAATGAAATACTATGTATAATTCCCCTTGGGAGTTTGACTAGATACTCAGAATTAACTAAAGAATAACAATGACCATAATAGGTTCCCCAGAGAAATAGAACCACTAAGACATATAGAGACATATGAGAGGAGATTTATTACAGGAATTGGCTCACATGGTTATGGAAGCTGAGCCATCCTACAAAGTGCTATCTGCAAGCCACACACACCCAAAAGCCCATGGGGGGATTCTGTTTGAGTCTGTAGGCTTGAGAACCATGGGAGCTACTGGTGTGATTCCCAGTACGAAGAGGAAAGTCTGAGACAGGGGTGAGAGAAGGTAGATGGAGGGGTTGCTAGTATATGTCCAGAGTCTGATGGCAGGGACACCTGTCTCTGCAGACAGAGGAGACAGACATCCCAGCTCAAGAAGAGAGATAATTTGTTATCTCTTCACCTTTTTGCTGTATTTGGGTTGACATTGGAGAGGGTAGATCACCTTTACTCAGTTTACTAATTTAAATGCTAATTTCTTTCAGAAACTTCCTCACAGATGCACTCAGAAATATTCTTTTTAATTATTTATTTTTAAAAGATTTTATTTTTAGAGAGGAGAAGGGAGGGAGAGAGAGAGAGAGAGAGAGAGAGAGAGAGAAACATCAATGTGTGGTTGCCTCTCACCCACCCCCTACTGGGGACCTGGACTGCAACCCAGGCATGTGCCCTAGACTGGGAATTGAACTAGTGACTTTGATACCCAGGCCAGCACCCTGTCCAATGAGCCACACCAGCCAGGGAGAAATGTTGTTTTACTGGGTATCTGGTAATTCCTTAAACCATCCAAGTTAGTACATAAAATGAGTCATCATTACCACTAAGATTTATGTAGCATCATGTATATACCATATGCTGTCTTAAGCGCTTTGGATATACTGACTCACTCTATTCCTTGTGAAGTAAATATTAACATTTTATCTATATTATTGAGAAAACTGAAGTACAAAGAATTTCCTCAAGCTTTCTTAGGATTTAAATGGCAAGGTCAGAATTCAAGTTTCAGGAAGTTTATTCTCAAAACCCATACTCAGAACCACCAAGCAGGACTGGACCTCTCACTGAGTCCCAATATAGGAGCTGTGTAGTACCATGGTATTATTTTAAAGTCATAGTAAAAATTCAACTACTGTCATGACTAAGTACATTCTACTTACACAAGCATGAAGCAGTGCTATACATGAAACTTTGGGTGTTAGGATACATTTGAGTTTATAGAATGAAGTATTGATAACACAATATCTTACTGATGGCAAATGAACAATATGGTACTTCACAATAAAGTCAAAGACTGGAATTGTCTTTCTGTGTTCCCTCCAGTTTTATATGTTGAAATTCTAACCCCAACGTGATGGTGTTCGGAGGTTGGGGCCTTTGGGAGGTGATTAGTTTATCAGGGTGCAGCATTCACAATGGATTAGTACTTTTCAGACTCCAAAGAGCTTCTTTGCCTTTTCTGCCCTGTGAGGATGTAGTGCAATTTAAAGAATGGCCATCTATGAACCAGGAAGCCAGTCCTCTTTAGACACCAAACTGCTGGTGACTCGATCTTGGCCTTCCAGGAGAAAGAGAGGGAGAGAAATCTCAATGTGTGGATGCCTCTCACATGCGCCCCACTTGGGACCTGGCCAGCAACCCAGGCATGTGCCCTGACTGGGAATCGAACTGCCAAACCTTTGGTTCACAGGCCAGTGCTCAATCCACTGAGCCACTCCAGCCAGGGCAAAACATAGTTCTTTTATAATCATTCTGTAATGTTCAGTGACAAGTTGCTTTCGGCTATTTACCCTTAGGATAAAATTGTAATAAATATTTTTATGTATTGTGCTTTTTTAGGGGTTTCCAACCTGTGGCCTTGGGGCTGCATGTAGCCAAGGATGGCTGTGAATGTGGCCCAACACGAAATTATACATTTACTTAAAACATGAGGGTTTTTTTGTGATTACATGTCAAAATGTATTTAATGTGTGGCCCAAGACAATTCTTCTTCCAGTGTGGCCCAGAGACACCAAAAGTTTGGACACCCCTGTATCTAAATGACAGTCTTGGGATAATTTGCTAAGAGTGAAAAATATGTAAAAATTATAAGACATCACAGGTATTGTTAAATTATTTCCAAAAGAAGCCTTGCCTTTTGCATTTTATATTGCCGTCATTATTAGCACTAATGTCAAAAATTGTTTATACTCCTCCATGGGCAAAAACAGTGAACAAAGAACATTACTCCCTGGAGGAGAACATATGTGTAAATCAAGGATGGTTCTCAGAAGCCCAGTCTCCTAAGGGTAGACAGACCCTGGGATGTCAAAGAGAGGGAACATGTCTAGCTGTAATCTGAATATGTAAGACAGACCATAGATTTTATGAATATATCAAGGGAGTAAGCAGCAATAAAAGCAGAGAAGAATAAAATTCTGAGATAAAAAAGGAAAGCAGGGAGGGAATCATTACTCAGACAACATGGTTTACAGGAATGCATTAAGAAAGAAGATGCTTGCCTTGGCTGAAGGAGAACTCCACCATGGACGCTGATCTCCCCCTGGGAAATGACAAAGCCTAGGGGTCTGATCCCGAGGGCCAGGGGAGCAAATATTCAGGAGCCTTTTCTTTCACTGGGTATATGTATGATTGGTGACTATTTTCACTGTCTTTGTTTCACGACATGAAGATATGTGATGTGCTCTCTGACAGAGGTCTGTGTCCTGAGAGGGTGTGGGCACTTCCACCACAGGCACCTGGCAGAGCGCAGACCTCTTGAGCTGGAGCTAGAAGGAAAGGACGAGATCAGGATCTCCCACAGGAACGTGTGATGGCTTTTTAAAGATCCATTGCAATCAATGAATGCTCTATTGTCTTCACTGAGAACTACCTTATAATTATTTTTAATGTCTTGCTTAAAATGTAATATACAGTTTTCTTGTTAATGTGAATGGCAGATATTAGTGCTTTTTGCATCTCCCCAAAGATACTTTCATTCACCATATAAAATATTAATAGTATGCAAAACTGGTGTATGTACATGAGAGAAAGGAGAAAGAAAATGAGAGAATAAATCTTTTTAAAGATGGGTGTAGTCTATGAGAATTCGTGAGGCAGGTATTCACTAGTCCCCCAAACTCTATGTATAATTGCTCTGAAACAATAATCCCCTTTTCTTGTTCATTTTTGTGGGCCTGTCTACAGCCTTTAGAAATATTGTGTTTGAATGAAGAGGTAGGAATCTTAAAAATGGTTGAAAGTAAAATCAAGATTTGAGCTTTTTAGCCTTCACAGAGGAATCGGCCAACAAAGATGGGCTTTGCAATTCACCACCCAAAACACATTCGTTATCAAATAGTTGGGAGTTTTAAACAAAGTCAGATGAAATCTGGTCTGCCATACACATACAATATAATAAAAATTCCAAAAAGTGTTCTGTAATTTATTTTCTATTATACTTTTTTAAAACTTATTTCTCAATTAGATGAAACTGAATTTTCCAGGTAATTTTGAGACTTAATGAGCTCCAGTTTGTGACCTAAGGCAATTGAACTTTTCTAGTTTATAATGATCTTAGTAAAAATAATATTTGAGAAGAACACTGGTTGAGAATTAAAACTAGGTAATAAGTAGAAAGTACAGTCCCACCAACAATAATAGAGACAACTTATTATTTTTGTTTCCTTTCTTCATCTTCTCCCTCAAATTCAGTTAACGAACATGAACATTAGCTCTAAAATCAGTGTAAACTTGCCTTTCATATTTCATTGGTTTAATTAGAATAAAGAATAGATTTATTTGAATTTGTCAGAATATAGAGATGTTTTCACAAACTAACTATTGCTGTATTAGATCTACTCCTGACATTGTACAATTTATTAACTTAAATAGATACTATGAGAATCACTTGTTTCCTGAAAAACAATACATTTATATGTCTATATTTAATATTACCTGATTCTGTGATTCTGAAAAGTTGCATCTGTAAACTGCAGCCAAATGCACTAGCATGGGCCTTTGCTTTGGTATCAGATTTAGACACTTTACATTTTTTGCTAGCTGTGAAAATTATGTATTATATTCATGAGGGGGGAAGAGTTTCAGTAATATTTCAGCATGTGTAAGAGCTGTTAAAACAGTTCCTCAGTTAAGGTACACAAGGTAATCTGGAGACAAAGTCCAGGATGGCAAGGTTACCACATCAAACTTGTGGGAACAGCAGTCCATGCACGTGTGTTCCAAGTTACTGAAAACGTGAGGGTCTATCAAGTTAACTTACAATTGTTAAGAACTGTAGGACCTTGGGCCTGTGTATCTACACAATGAAGATGGAGATATGTAAAATGCAGGCTGCTGTGGAGGATTGTGACTTTGGAGGTTAGACGTGTATGGAGTGGATCCTGGCTCTGCCTTAAGAAAATGTTTGATTTAATCCTGCTTAGCTTCTTTAATTTTAAATCTTCTGCGGAGCAAAAACATGTATTTCACAAAGATGCTGCAAAGCATAAATAAATGCTGTAAATAGAGAGTATGTTATGGTGCCGTGGAAGCTGTTAAATAAATCATGGTGATATGATGATTTAGACCATGCAGATTATTTGGGGGGATACATAATATCAAAATATGATATATAATATATCATGGTGTATTTATATTATATATTTATGTAATAACTTGATTTGAGGAATCTTTATTTGACTTCTCCAAGTCACTCTTAACTTGTGAACTCCTTTAATATATCAGTTATGTATTGGCTTATTTCTCATATTCTGTATAATGCCTTCCCTCATCTTCCCTATGCTAGATTATTGACAAATACACTAGGCTCCCAGAATACTGTGTGCTTCTGTTATTATGTTAACTTTCTACATTTAATTGAAACACTGGCTTAATTTTCTTTAATTAAAAAAAAACATTGAGAAAGCATAAATTGTGGGTGTGTGTATGTGTGTGAAAGAGATTCCTCTAGTTCAGCTGTGTCTGATCCAGAGAAGGAACTCAGTGAAAACCATTGTTTGAACTAAGATATTTATGCTATTTAAGCACATCCTAATGATGGAACCCAAAACTTCCAACACATTTAAACTGAAGGTGAGTCAGAAACTTACTTTTGTTTTATGGGTAAAATATTTTATATTAAGGAGTTAGGCCCGGATGAAACGTAAATGTTTGTAACTTCTCAAAATGTTGAAACAGAAAGAATGAAAAATAATGGTGCTATAAGAGAAAAAATCAACCATAAAAACTTAAAATTGTTTTCTTTGGTTTTCAAATACCTCTTTATAAATGGTTTAAAAAAGTAAGTTACAGTTAAAGAAAAAAGATCAATAAATTAATTTAAAGTGACCCATAACATGTACAACTTAACTTACATAATGTTACATATGAAGTGTATCTCAATAAAGCTGGAAAGAAAAAAAAAAGTAATAACAAATTGTATGCCCTACAGGAAAACATTTTAGTTTGTTATATAAATAAATATAGAGAAGGTTTTGCACATTACAAAATATTCTTGTGACTTCTTCTCTAGGTATTTGGTAGAAGTCAAAGGCAACCCCCTCCCAGATCTACCCGTTCAATGAGACAGAAATTTTTCAAAAACAATTTGAGAAAATGCCTTGCTCTTTTGTTTTTGTATTTAAAAGCTGTCATCAGATGGATATCTACTACACAGTTGGTTTTGCTTCAAATCATAAATCTGTCATGGCCAGCTTTCTCATTTGCTGTCTGACACTTTCCAGGACTAATAATCTCTCTGAAGAATCAGAAGTTGGAGTGGAAAGCGCTTTGTAAACCCCCTCTGCAGTACATTTGTCAGTTTCATGTTTTTAACTCCTGGCTGCTACTGTGGGGATATTTCTAATTCATTCTCATTTGAGAGTCCTCTCATTTTATCTGCTTTTCAGAGTGCAGTGTTATCTGATGTTATTTCATGCTGAGATGAAACATCGACTATATCAGTAGGGATAACTGCTGAGAAGAAAGAACAAAAGAATTGCATATATCTAACAGTCCAGAATTTTCACTGGGGTTGTGCTGAGCTAGAGGATTTACTTATATCCCAAAAGGATTGTTTCATAATATATCAGTTCTTACAAACTTTGAAACATGCAAAGGAGCTAAGAACTCAACCACAAGTTTCATATGGGTGAATTTTTCAAAGTGATCTTATTTTTGTCACTTTCTTTTTATTTCCCATAAGAAAACAGTTTTGCATATGCAACAAAGCTGTCCTTGGTATCTTTGATCTACAGGATAAATCTTAAAAGTTTAATCTCTGAAAACAGGATGATAAAATACTTTACATTTATTGATCTGATCAATTTGTAAATGTGATAAAAAAAGTGTAAGTGGAAGGAAACATTTTTATAAAAATTATCACAATAAAAATGATTGAGGAGTGACTCAGTGATCCGATTCAGAGGCACATTTGTCGTAGAGTCAGTACACCAACCACAAAGAACAACATTTTATGGATAAGCTAAGTTAGCATTCAGGAACAAGACTGCTGACTTAGAGTTCAAGGTAGCACAGTAGGAAGATTCTTAGCTCACTTCTACTCATTGACACCAAAACTAAAACTACATACAGAAAGTGAAAAAAAATAAAAGAAAAGAATGAGCATAAAGGATCTCTGGGATAACATCAAGTGTACTAACATTTGAATCCTAGAGGTCCCAGAAACAGAAGAGAGAAAGGGATAGAAAACCTATTCTTACATTAGGAGAAACTTTCCTAATGTGTGGAAGGAAAGAGACATCCAAGTCCAGGAAGAAAAGGGAGTCCCAGACAAGATGACTCCAACGAGACCCACACCAAGACACATCATGATGAAATTGTTAAAGTCAAAAATAAAAAGAGAATCTTAAAAGCAGCGAGAGAAAAACCTAGTTATGTACAAGGGAATCTTGTAAGGCTATTAGCTGACTCTTCAATAGAAACTTTGCAGGCCAGAAAGGAATGACACAATATATTCAGTATGATGAATGGGAAAGTCCTACAACCATGAGTGCTCTACCCAGCAAGGATACCATTCAGAATTGAAAGACAGATCAAGATTCTCCCAGACAAGCAAAAGCTAAAGGAGACCATCAACACTCATTCTGTATCACGAGAAATGCTATGGAACTCTTTAAGTGGAAAAGAAAAGGTCAAAACTAGAATAAGAAAATATATGAAAGAAAAAGATCCCACAAGTAAAGACAAACATATAGTAAAGATAGTAGACAAATTACTTATAAATCTAGTATGTAAATAATTAAAATGGCAGCAAGTACATACCTATCAATAATTATGTTAATGCAAATTGACTAAGTACTTCATTGAAGAACATATGGTGACTGAGTGGGGAGAGAAAAAAAAACAAAACCCTTACATACACCGCCCACATGAACTTCCAGGTTGAAAGGTAAACACGTACTAAAAGTAAAGGGGTAGAAAAAAGATATTTCTTGAAAATGGAAATGAAAAACAAAAGAAACTTGGATAACAATACGTATAGCAGACAAAATAGACTTTAAAACAAAGCCTTTAACAACTGACAAAGAAGGACTCAGCAATCCCACTTCTAGGAGTTTATCTGAAGAAAATTAAACACTAATTTAATAAGATACATGCACCCTTATCCCTATGTTCACCACAGCATTATTTACAATAGCCAAGATTTGGAAACAACCTATGTGTTCATCAACAGATGAATGCACAAAGAAGAAGTGGAAAAGCATGTGTGTGCCATGTGTGTGTACACACACACACACATAGGAACATCACTTAGCCATGAAGAAAGAATGAAATCTTGCCAGTTGTGACAACATGGATATACCTAGAGGGTATTATGCTGAGTAAAATGAGTCAGATTAAGACAAAAACTTTATTATGTAACTTATGTGAGGGATCTAAACAACTAAACAAATGGACAAACTAACAGATACAGGAAGACTGCTTAGTTGCCGGAGGGCTGGATAGTAGAGCTATGAGCAAAAAGGCCAAGGGAATTAAGAAGTGCAGACTTGTAATAGGAACATAAATCAGTCGCAGGGACATCAACAACAGCGTGGCTATTGCAGTCAATAACATCACAACAACTTGGTACAGTGACAGATGGACAGTGGCCTCTTTTATAATGATCGCTCTGTGAGGTGTATGAATGTGGAATCTCACTAAGTTGTACACCTGAAACTAATGTGATACTTTATGTCAACCAGACTTCAATAAAAAAGAGCTTTACATTTCAGAATTAAAAAAATAAAAATATAAAAATAAAAATGGTTGATACTATGTAGTTTACAGTTTAAAAAATTAGCTACAATTTATCTTTTACTCTTAGGTTAGAACCACGATCTCATGTCTGAGATACATTATAATGTCAATTTCAATTCCGATGACCTGAATGTAAGAACATTAAAGAATCTAAACCATTGTGAAAGTTCCTTTTTAAATCCTGTGGTAAAACTCCTTGTAGACTTTAGTTTTAGCCCTTTTTCAGAATATAAGCATTCATTTCAAACATGAGATACCATTATTCCAGTTTGAAAGTATATTAGACAATATTTGTAATTTTCTTCCCCATCAGTCTAAGAATATACAATAATATAGCATTTAGTGAAAAAGAGAAGTTAGAGTCATCATAGTTATCACTGTAAAATAATAATAGTTTTGGTAATTTTCCCTTTGAATGGCTATTTTAAAAGATACTAATAATATTTGACATCAGTGTTTATCAGTCACTAATAAGTAGATTAGATTTGTAGTTACTGTTTCATAATTCATGCTTATATGCAAATTATGCTATTATAATTATAGTCCATTGCTTATGAAGATAAAGCTATTTATGTGTTAGGTTAATGTTTAATTGGCATTCATAGAATTATAACCAAATGCAAAATAAGTACAGTGTAACACTGTGCTTCATCTTAATTACAGTCATATATTTGTAAAGAGTTTCTCTCCTTTTTTCTCTTAAAGAAAAGAGGAAATATTTTACAAAAACCTGCATAATAGGAAACACCATATGGTTCATTATTTATCCATTAGAGAAAATTGAAAAGAACAGATTGTTCTTTTGTAATGCAGGGATCCTACCTTTACCTTCTGGTACAGTCAGATTTTGACCTCAGAATTTCAGGTTTGATCTCGAATCTTTGATCCTGATTACCGATTTATTAACCTTCCACAAATGCATTTGTTGTGCTTCTAGTTTTGATCATTTATATAAGAAGGATAGCACCCATGGCTGTCAAAATCATTCTTGGATCTTCAATGTTAGACACATCCAAATGTTATTGTATGAGAAGTGAAGAAAATAGAGAAGGTAGTATAGTCCAAGCTTGCATTTAAAATTAACTTATCCACCTTTGAAGACTATAACATATCAAGAACTATTGTTATGCTTGATAAGTCATAGAAAGCCTCAGTTTTGAAGCAGCCATTTTGGGTGGGGGATAATGTGAAGAGAAATTAAAACATTTCATCAAAATTGTTTCATAGCCATGCTCAGGCAATTAGAGATACAAGCGAAAGATTCCACGCAGAAATATTGCAGGCCATACACAAGTATAAGATAATAGTAACAGAAATGTTAAACATACATAGGCTAGTGGGAGGATAACTTAGCACAAGTGAAGAATCAGTACGAGTGTGACTGGGGCATGGCACGAGCTTGTTTCCCTATGCTAGGGGTTGCAGAATTAATTGCCTATAGATGTCACATAGCTACCGTAACAGAATTAAGTGGACTTAATGGCGTCCGTTGTTTGGCCTCCGTGTCCAGGATAATGGATAACAGTGGAGTGTGCTGACCTGCAGAGTGAGGACCCTGTCTGAAAGGCACAGGCACTGCCGCTCCTCTGATGACTGTCATGATAATCTACAAGTGTCATATTTTTCACAAAAAGAGGCCCAAATGTGAAGTAAATCATTTGTATTTGAGAAATAATTAATATTTGTTACATTTAGTTTTAATTTAATTTTTAAAAATATTTTTATTTATTTTTAGAGAGGGGAAGGGAGAGAGAAAGAGAAACATCTATGTATGGTTGCCTCTGGTGGGCCCCCTACTGGAGACCTGGCCCACAACCCAGGCATGTGCCCTGACTGGGAATCGAGTTGGTGATCCTTTGGTTCATAGGCCAGTGCTCAATCCACTAAGCAAGACAGGCCAGGGCTTAGTTTTAATTTTAATAGACTTTTTTAAAGCAGCAGAATTGAGCAGAGACACATGAATTCCTCATACATTCTCTGCCCCATACAGGCACAGCTTCCCCTACTATCAACATATCACACCAAAGTAGTACATTTGTTACCACTGATGAACCTGCAGTGACACAGCATCATTACCAGGCATTCACTCTTGGAATTGTATATTCTATGAATTGGAACAAATGTATAATGTTTATTCATTATTAGAGTACTGTACGGGATTATTCACTGCCCTAAAAATCCCCTGGGCTCTCCCTCTTCATCACACCCACTTAACCCAGCAACCACTAATCTTTTCACTGTCTTCATAGTTTTGCCTTTTCAAGGCAAACCACTTGAAAGGGGGAAACTTTTCAAGAATGTCATTCATGTTGTTGGAATCATACAGTATATGGCCTTTCAGATTGGCTTCTTTCATTTAGTAACATGAATTAAAGTTTCCACCATATATTATGACTTGAAAGCTCATTTCGTTTTTAGCACTGAATAATATTCTACGATCTGGGTGTATCATACTTTATCCATTCACCTATTGAAGGCTGCTTCTGAGTTTTGGAAATTATGAATGAGGCTGCAAAAAACATGTGTAAACAAGAAACAGGCTTTTGTGCAAACGTATATTTTTAACTCTTGTAAATATCAAGGAGCATGTTTGCTGGTTTGCTGTATTGTATGATAAAAATATGTTTACTTCTGTAAGAAATCACCAGTCTTCCAGTTTGGCTCTATCTCCTTGCATTCCAACTGGCACTGAATGAATGGGGGTTCCTGTTGCTCCACATCCTCACTACCATTTGGTGGTGTCAGTGGTTTGGATTTTGTCATTCCAACGGATATGTAGTGATATCCCATTAGGGTTTCAATTTGCAATTTACTAGTGACATATGACGTTAAGCATCATTTCATATGCTTATTTGCCATCTGTATTACTTCTCTGATGAAATGTTTATTCAGATATGTTACCTATTTTTTTCATTGAATTGTTTGTTTTTTTTACCGTAAGTTTTAATGGTTCATTGCACATTTTAGAAACAGTCCTTTATCAGATATGTCTTTTGCAAGCATTTTCTCACAATATGAGGCTTGTTTTCTAATTCTCTTGGCACTGTCTTTCCCAGAGAAGTTTTTAATGTCAATGAAGTCCACCTTATTAAGCTTGTTTTTTAATGGTTCATGTCTTTGGTGTTGTATCCCAATAGTCATAGCCATAACCAAGGTCATTTAGATTTCCTTTTATATTATCTTCTTGGAGATTTTGTGCTTTGTATTAGGTCTCCGATTAATTTTGAGTTAATTATTATGAAAAGTAGGGCCTATATCTAGATTCGTTTTTTAAAAAAGGGGATGCCCAGCTTGCTGCATGATTTGTCGAAAAGATTATTTTTACTCAATTGTATTGCCCCTGCTCCTTGTCAAATCAGCTAACTATTTATATGGATCTATTTCTAGGCCATACAGTCTGTTCCTTTGACTTATTTGTCTATTCCTTTGTAAATCGCATGATACTGTCTCCATTACTGTGGCTTTATGGTGGGTCTTGAAGTTGTGTAATGTCCATCCTCCAAATTTGTTCTTCTCTTTTCGTATTATGTTGCCTAATCTTGGTCTTTTGCCAAATCTATCCATTTTTTAACATTTGAAAAAATACTTTCTGATATTGTATGTGCCAACACACTATAAGCCAAATTAAATATCTTTGCAAGCTGTTTTTCAGTCCACAGATTGCAAATGTGTTAGGCCTACACCAATATACTGATAGATTGTTTTGAAAAGATTTCTAGAGTATTTCTGTTCAATATTATGGAAGGGTAGTCAAGAGAAAAGTTTAGATACTCTTCAAAACTACCATTTAGAACTCGGGCTGGTGTGGCTCAGTGGATGGAGTGCTGATCTGTGAACCACAGGTCACCAGTTCAATTCCCAGTCAGGGCACATGCCTGGGTTGCAGGCCAGGTCCCCATTAAGGGCCATTTGAAAGGCAACCATACATTGATGTTTTTCTCCCTCCCGTCTCCTCTCTCTAAAAATAAATAAAATCTTTAATATCAAAGCACTACCATTTAGAAGGAATAGAACTGATCATTTTGAAGTTGTCCTAGCCTAACAGACACCAATGATAAGAGCTCCTATTTATTTAAAACAGAACCAGGGATTGTGTTCCACCTACAGTCACAGAAAACCAGACACTACGAGAAATAAGTCCAGTGAAGCACATATCAAGAGGGACACTAGGTTGCTTAAGATAGAAATCACTGCTGTATGCCCTAGCTTGTGTGGCTTAGCAGATTGAGTGCCTGCCTACAAATCAAAGGGTTACTGGCAGTCTAGGGCACATGTCTGGGTTGTGGGCCAGGCTCCCAGTTGGGGGTGTGTGAGAGGCAACCACACATTGATGTTTCTCTTCCTCCCTCCATCCCTTCTACTCTCTAAAATAAATACATAAAAAATTAAAAAAAAATAAAATAGAATCACTGCTGTAACTGTACAATAAGTTACTGTTGAAAAATGCTAATTTGAGAGAAAATGTCTTTCTTAATATTAGTGTGGTCTTACTATGTCATTTTCTGTTTGGAAACAGTAACTCCTCTCCCTGACCATATCTATCCCTGCTCCCAGCCCTGTAAAAAACATTCAACACCTACCCCACCCAGAATTTTTCCTTTGACCTTACACACACACACAAACACACACACACACACACATTCAATCAAGCATTATTTCCTTAAATGTTGCTGATCCTTAAGATTATACCATTTTTTTCTATCACATACTCTCATGACACCTTATACTTCTCCTCAATACACTTGTCATCATCTTAATTGAACAGTTAATTTGGTATTTATGTGTTTAATTCGATGCCACCTATTAGAATGCAAGCTCCATAATGTCCAGAGCCATAAAAGATTCCTTCTCCAGTATATTCCTTATACCTAATGCAGTCTTTGCATAAAGTCAGAATATGTTCATGTTTGTTGACAGAATCAATAAGTATAAATGAATATTGTTGGCCTTTATGAACATATTATATTCTAAAAAATAGAAAATATTATTCCATTTAAATACTTAGTTAAAATGAAAACTGAGAAATTCTGGGTGTGAACTCAAGAAATTAGGGGTATGTTTTACTGTTTTTCTCTAACAGTGGCAAAAGCAGTCCTTCAACTTCAATTGTACTGTGATAACTTGGAAATAATTACCAAATACAAACAAATCAACCAGAAATCATAACTGTACCATTCATCATGGTGTGGAGCTGATGGTTACTTCCTTTTTATATATCTATAGTGTAGACTTTATACTAGAGATGTATAAAGTGCATATTTCTGCATTTTTATGCACCTGCATTAGTGTTAACATTATTTAAGAAACACTTACTGAAAGTCTTCTTCATTTGTTTAGAACTAGTGCCTCATTTTCAGTGGGTAGGTCCGGAATCAGGGCATGATGTTCCTTACAATATTAAAAGCCCCAGATTGTCATGTTGAGATTTTATTTTCTTGAAACTTCTAATAATATAACAAAATTGCAGTTGCACAGCTGTGATGGTTTCTTGGTTTCCATAGAAGAGTTGTTGTTTTTTTTAAAGAAAGGACTGAAAATCCATCCATATTCAGATGTTCCTCTTGCATGATGGCTCAATTATTATTGTTGGTACTAATCATCCCAGTACTTGGCAAGACTTATTCATACTGCAGGAAAGCAAACTTTCCCAGAAATCAAAATACCAAATATTCTGAACAAGATAATTGGAGGATAAGGGTCTTCTTAGAATCTGAAATGTTTACTTGACAGAACCTTGACAAGTGTGCGTGGGTGTTGAATGAAAAGGAAATTTGTCATAGAGCAAAGCTCATAATTTTCAACCCAGCGAAGGAAATACGTGGTTCCTATGGTATAACTGGAGCTTAAATCCAGGCAGACCACTCCAAGGCTCCGATCCAGCCTGATTTTTAATTCAGAAGTCAATGGCTTACAGATTCAATTTCTGGGTTTTGTACAGATTTGAAAGCAATGTCTTATTTTCCTACCAAAGGCAGTGACAGTGGAACTGTGCCTGGATACAATCACAGCTTCTAGGAGCCAAGGTTAAGTGTATAAGGTTTAAAATGCACTATTTTGTTTAGTATTTTTATGAAATAAAAAAGATATGGTCAGATCATCTTTTGAAAACATTGGGAGAAGAAACAGAGACGACAAGATATATTTATAATTTACTTTTTCTTGGCAAAATTGTTTCTGAACCTTAACAATTTTAAGTAATTGATACATCTTTGAAAATGCCAGTGATTAAAGGTATGGTAGAATATAACTTACGGAATGTTTAAAGCTACTTATATAGTCTAATAAAGTCTGTCTGGCTATTACTGCAATGCTTTTTTCCTAAACTGTTTTTCTCCTGTAAGTGTTTATGCATTAGATAAATCAAAATATATACAAGAGCATAAAATTTTAAAAAATCGTGTTTTTTGTGTAACACTATTTATTCAGATTATTGTTGGGAAAAACAAAATTTATATCCAAATTATTTCCATCTATGTGTCTTTCTGTCTACCTGTTTTTCGATCATCTATCTATTCAGATTATTTTGGGGAAAACAAAAGAGTTTATGATGGTTGAGCCCTTACTAAGACTTAAAATTTTACTTAAAATAATCCTAACAGGTATTTTAATTGTTCTATTTCACAACTGGTCATCCACTAAAGCCCATAAAGGGTTGTTATTATGCACAGCAAGGGAATGAAAGAGCCTTGATTCTAATCTGACTCCTGAATGCATTTTCTTGGTTACTGTAAATCAGAGGTAAAGATGTGATCTCATATGTACATTTATTTTCCTTGAATAACATTATCCTCATGTAACTCTTAGCCCCATGAGTGTGCTATTGGTTTTTATGATTGGAACATCAAACTGAGTATCTCAAATAGATTTTTCAAGATTCTCCTGATTTTTCCCCCCAAAGTATATTCCTGTGTGTAATCAGTCCACTTAAGATCTGTCATTGTGTTTACTGCTGTACACAGTACAAGTTCACTGCTCTCATCTTGGAAGGCTATCTTTTTCACCTTGAACCCACTCCTTATTCAGCCTTCATCATTTTCTAACATAAAGCTGGGATACTTTCCTAAATCATTTTCTATAAACCTAAACCTGAAGCAACTTTACTATCTAAAAATGTGTCATTTGCTGTAGGTGTTAGAATTTATCACATTGCACTTCTTATATTAATATTTTTTCTACAACTATCTGCATGCCTAAACATCGTGCATTCAATATAGGCATTTACATTCCAATATGTAACACAGTGCTAGCAACTGTAATGTAAAGATGAACAAGAAGCATCTTTTCTCTTGATTTGCTCACAGATTGATGCCTGTATGTTTTTTTTTCACTATGCCTGCAGAATGTGATTCCTATGTTATATTGAAATCTAAGGTTTACAAGTTACCTAAGTAATAGCACATTTTATAAATCTTATTAGTTACCCCTTTATCAAACCTACCCTTTAGGAAATAGTAAGAGTATATCTCACAATTCAGATTAAACATAAATTCAGTATCTGATACTTTCTGTCTCTCTCTTTTTTTCTTTTAGAGAGTGAAATGTAGGGTGAGGGAAAAACAATTGCTTGCCTCTTGTATGCACCCTGGGAATCGAGCCAGTGACCTTTCACTTTGCAGGATGATTCCCAAGCCACCGGGTGACACAAGTCAGGGTCCAGTACTCTTTTTGTCCAGCAAAATGCCTGGTACCACTTGCCAAAGCCAGGATTCAATTACATGGAGGATACTAAAGATCATCACAATGACAGCCTCTAGGACTGGAAGTCCACACAGTTCTGCCCACTGCATTTTTATCAGGATCTCCAAGGAAAACACAACACAGTCAAGTCCTGGATGGAACAACCCCTTTAATCACATGGAGAAGAGATGATGCTAGATAGCATATGTTCACCCCTCACGACTAGCAGCTCCCCATACATACTGTCCTTGTCCCTCCCCCACCAACTTGTCCCTGTTGGTGATGCCTCAGGGCAACTGGTCTCTGAGCCCCTCAAGGGCTACAGCAGAAGGCCCCCACCCCTGCCCCACAGAGACTGATATACTGAAAGCTGCGGACTGCCTGAGAGCTGCAGAAGTGCATAGTAAAGCAAAGGAACACCCCACTGAGTGTAAAACACAGAAACACATTCTCATACAAGTCGGTAAGTCTGTCACAGACTGTGTGGGCTCTTTATCTGTGATAAAGAAGTGTTCAAGAACCAAGGCTCATTGTTCGGTGACTGAGTCAGGGTCAAAAACTACATGCATGGCTTTCCTAACACTTGTATTATATGAGAAAGTGCATTTTTTAAAATACAGATAAAGTAACTCAAGTGGAGAGGGTAAGTGATTTGTTTTCATTATGTATGTACAGGCTATAGATGGTATACTTAATGATCAGCATTCCTCATATCTACAGCACACTTAGGGATTCCTGCTATGTTTAACTTAGGCTCTCATTTTTACAAAGAAAAGACACAAAACATAAACTGGATTTTGACAGCATGCTGCAGACATTTTTATTGGAATTGATGATTTTAAGATGATCACTTATGAAATAATAAGTGTTCTGTAGAATGTATTATATGAAATTTATAAGCAATGGTGGACAACTGTTATTATATCCCTGTTTAAATAAATATCGAACTCCAATTATGCTTTCCCATATTTCCAAATTTTCTCTTTGGTACGCCAGCTTTTCTTCTATACTTGGAAACCTGTCCTCCAATCACATTATAAGATATTTGAAATAATGAGTAGATATCTTCTACTTTGACATATCTCATCACATGGTAATATATTGCAATGTTGGAGAGGAAGTAAATAAAATCAGGTAGATTAATGATGTAGTTTCGGATGCAGGTGGAAACAGCTTGTCAGCATTGTATTCTATTTCTATACAACCACTTTACCTTACACTCTTCCAGTGGGGAATGCAGTCAGCCCTTGAACAACATGAATGTTAGGGGTGCCAAACACCCACACAGGTGAAAATCCATGTATAATTTTTGAGTCCCTAAGAACTTAAGTACTAAGTACCTACTGTTGACCAAAAGGCTTACCAAATATAAATAGTCAGCACAAAATTTGTATTGTTTTATGTATGACATACTGTATTCTTACAATAAAGTAAGCTAGAGGGAAAATGTTATTAAGACTATCCTAAGAATTAAAAAATTACCATATTTATTGAAAAAATCCACAGATGGATGGACCTGTGCAGTTGAAATGCATGTTGGTCAAGGGTCAACAGCCTCTAAAATAAGTGCAGTGGGGTGTTACTTTCTAGCAGTGGATAAAAGCTACACATTACTTCACAATTTCTGTGAATGAGAAACCTGAGCGTGACTTTGCTGAGTCATCTGTTCGGGGACTCAGTAAGGCTACAGTCTATATGGATGTTTGGCTGCAAAACAGTTTACTCCACGCTCAGTCACACTGCTGGCAACATCCATTTCTTTGTAGATGTGGGACAGAGGATCCTCTTGTCTTCCTGGCTGTTAGCTGACGGTCATTCTCAGCTTCTAGAGGCTGTGTGAATTCCTTGTCATATGACTTTCTCACAATATGGCAACTTACTTTTTGATAGCCAGGAAGAGACACTCTTCAGTCTCCTAAAATGGATAAATGTACAACATAGTTCAATCATGGGGGTAAAATCCTAACACCTTTGCAATGTGAGTTAATCTCAACATGGGAATGACAGCCATCATGTTTGCCATGTTCTCTTGATCAAAAACAAATCACAGGTCCTCCTCACACTCAGGGATTATCCCTGGGTATGTCTCCCACAGCTGACACTCTTCCATCCCAAAGCAAAGTTTAATAAATTTAGCCTATGAAGTTTATTACTCTCTTAGTGAATCTTTTAGTCCAATTTATTTAATTTTCCATATATATGCTATGTATATGTAGACATTGGTTTATTCAACCAGCAGAGAAAAGAACTATTAATTAGTATGAGTTTTAAAAAGTCAAGTGCTTGTTTTTCCCCCTGATATTGGCCTTTTCAAGGGAAAGCTTTAATTTGACAGATTTTTAACTAAATCAGCCAAATAGTTATAGTCTTTTCCAAGACTTTATTTTAACTCACTCTCACTTATACATTTTGTTTATGCACATCTTAATTAGCCAAAGGAAGAGTGGTCAGAAAATATATATATACTGAGTTTTAAGATTTTAGAGCACAAAATATTAGTGTGTCTGAGTGGGAACTCTTTTTTCATGAGAGATTGCCTGCTCACCAAATAAATCCTTTACTATCTATCCATCATGGTCTTCAATTTTCCAACAGAATAGCCTGATTCATCACTGTTATGTCAATGACACCCTGCTGTATCTGTTGTTACCTACTGATTCCCCTGGGGAAATTCTAATATTTCAGGCTTATGTGGAAGATATTAAGTTTGATATCACAGAATTTTTTGCACCTAGCAAATGTTAAATGCATTGACTTTGGCTATTCATACAAGGATTGTTGATACTTAAAATTTCAAAGGGTCTCAGAAAATTAATATCAAAACTATTTTATTTTATCCATGATGAAAATGAGGCCTAAAGCCAAAACATGATATCACTTAGATAACAAATCAATGAGTTGAAAGGGTCAAACTTGTTTTTTTTTTAACTTTAAAGCAGTGTCTATACCTTGTATGGAGTGTTCTATATGTATCTTTCAAGCCAGGCCACACAAGAGAAATTATAGCCTCAATGTTATGATGACTGAATGACCTTGTTTCATTTTGCTTTTTCTTCGGTTCGCATGTCAGTTATTCTTCCACTTCAAATCCTTCTAGATCTCTTCATCCCTTTCAGCCTCTTCCTTCTCTTACTTTTTTCCCCTTCCAATTACTCATAAAATACACATATATTGAATTCCTGTATCAGTTGTTTGTCAAGCAAATTTTTTACTCAAAAGGAGACCCATTCAGTTTCTACCATTGTCTCTGTCTCTATTTTTCCTCCTAATTTCACCCCCTCCCCTATTCCTACTCCTACAGCCATTATCCACCACTGCTGGGTGCTATGGTCTCTGATTGCTGGTTCTCTGGTTTTGAAAACCAGCCTCCTGGGGCTCTGGGCATGGAAATCATGAGCACTCGCTGTCCTGACATCAGACCCTTGGAGATGCCACCTGTGCTAGAGTGGAGATGTGAGCAGTTCAGAAGTACACACTTGTATTCTCATGTATTTACTTGAAAATGGGTTTCTATGGTTTCAGAGAGCATATGCCAATGATCTATGGGAAAGAGACACAGCAGAGAAAATTCAGATATTCCCCTGTCATTGTGAAATTTACACTCTATTTTGGAACATAGGTAATGAACAAATAAAAATAAATAGATGTATAATGAAATGTTAAGTACAGAAAATACTATGAATAAAAATAAGCAATAAAAGGAAATATAGAGTCATTAAGTTGACAGGATGTTTTAGTATTGTATCCAGGGAAAGTTTGCTAGAAATCAAGTTAGGCAAGGACCTGAATGCAGAGGCAATCAACACAAATGACAATGAGGAGAACATTTTCAAAATGAGAGCAGCAGTGTGAAGATCTCAGTACAGAAGGCAAGCTATTTTATTGGAGAAAAAATAACTAAGGCCATAGTGATGGGCCATGCAGCAACATGATACATATGGGCAGTGGTATGCAATATGGATGAATCACATAAATGTAATATGCAGCAAAAGACATTACAATGAGTCCATTTATATAAAGTTCAAATACAGACAACATTAATTTACAGTGTTAGAATAATAATAGTGGGGAGGTACGAGTGAGCAAGAGGGTCTCTTCTGTAGAGTTTGTAGTTTTTCATTTTTTGAACATGAAATCCTCTCTTTGTAAAGGTTTATTAACCTGTGTACTACTTAATACCCTTTTATGAAGCAATTTTACTAATAAACATATTTTACACATCAAAATTCCAATGGAAGGTGATAAGCCACACACTGGGAAGAGAAAATAAAAAAATATCTGTGTTAAAGAAGCCCATCAGTCCAGATCCTGGAATGGAAAGACTGTAGTGTATTGTAGTAGTTCAACAGATATTTATTAACATGTATTAGGTGACAGATCTGAAAACCAACACTACCCAAATTCTAAGTAGGAGAAGCTATAATAGTGTTTGAGAGATAGACCAGACAATTGAAATGAATTTTATGAATGGCAAAAATTGTCTGCAATGACGATGTTCGTATCACTCTGTGTAGTATACTATAAAACTAATATTCAATAGAAACTTAGAATTCTTATGAATCCAGTGAATATTTGCTTTATTAGGAACTTAATGGACACAGTTATTCATAATCTAATGTTATTTAACTGTTGAGATGCTTGCTTTGTGGCCCCATGCCTGCTGGATAAGGCCAGAGTTTGATGGCTTGTTCCTCTCTTTTCTTCCTTGCATTCTTCTCTCACTGAACCTATGCACCCTTGAAATATCCTGCATCCTCTTTCTATCACACCTTGTACATACTGCTCTTGTTTGACTCACATTTGCTCAAATCTTCACCTGGCTCATCATCCACACAACTCTTTCTCAATTGCATATTTTCCTGACCCCCAAATACTGATTTTTGCTTTTTGTTTAAACTCTTCATGCTGGACTTGTCATAGCATCCCTCACTTTGCTTTACTATGGGTTTTTTAGCTATCTCTGTTCCTGGCAGAACCATAGCCTGAATGAGGACAAATGCTATACGTTCTGTATACACAGCATCAAGCACCCAGCCTATCACATAGGAGAGGCCCAATTTATTTTTGCTGAATGGATGAATAAATAGAATGGAAGAAAGGAAAGAAGGGAGAAGGAAGAGAGTGAGAGTGGGAAGATGAAATGACAGAAGAACCGGGTTAGAAATCATGTCTCTCCACTCCTGGTCCAGAAGCACGGCCTTCTTTAATGCAAAACAGCTCCTCAGGGCCCGCTTACATTTGCTATCCTGGAATGCTGATGACCAGTGGAGCCTGATAGTCTGCTGTGATTTTTTAAAGATAATACATAGATGTGTGGATTTGAAGTGGTGGCTAATAGTTCTAGCTTCACTATTGGTCGTTTTTATTATTTATTTGTAAATATTGTGCTTACCAATAGTGTACAATCTGTCTCTAGTTTTCAAACTCTGCTCTTTGCTGATCTACCACAGTCTATTCTAGACATTTCCTTTTCAGAATGATGATTCTACTTTCAAATTTTCTTATAAAATTTTATTAAGCTTTCTGATATTTTATATGAAGCACTTCCACATGCTATTAAAAAAAGTCAATAGCAGTAGTCTCCTCAATATGACAGAAGCAGTGTTATTGATCTGACCTAATATTCTAAGAAACATGATGCCATAAATTAGGAAGAATTTGGGAATTTTCTGATGTTATTTCTCCCATTAGAATTTGAAGACAATGATACATGCTCTGTTATCTTTTAATAATGCAGTCTGTTTATTATTTAAATACACCATAGAAAAGTTCACTTTTCTGAATTTGAATTCACATTTCTATCATTATGTTTTAACACATATTTTCTACTCAATTTCAAATAAAAACAACTAGAGACTACATTCATCTATACAAATGATGGTAGAACTTCTTTAGGCATAAACATAATTCTAAAAGAAATCTGTTTAATTTTCACTTAATGTGTTATAAATGGCTATTTCCATTATAAATTAGAATTAGAGTTAAAACTTGTTTATAATAATAGATTGTCTACAAAAAGCAGGCATTTGGTTTATTCTAACTGTAGATTTATTATTCTGAGCATTTAGCAGAATATTCACAGTCATAAATAGGCTAAAAAAAGTTTTTCTACAAAGAATTTAAAGTCCATAACTTAGAAATCTTACATCAGCTTGAAAGTTGGGGATAAAGGCAAATATTAAGGGTAGAATAATAAATGTAACAAAATAAGAATATTTGCAGAGTTGAGTAATGGGCATTGAAAGAGGATCTTTTTCAGACAAACACAAATAAGTGCTCCAAAAAATTGTAAGTATTATTTCCCATTTTCCCAAAAAAGTCTATATTCTTAATTTACCTTTGTTAATTTACTCTGGAACTTGTTTTTTATTTTTTCTATAAATATTAAATTACATTTTTATAAAGTTTTTTTGAGAATCATCAATACTATAAAGTATACCACAATTTATCCATTCTACTATTGATGAACGCTTAAGTTGGGTTTTTGTTTTATTTTTGTTTTGTTTTAAAGCATATTTTATTGATTATGCTATCTAAATTATATGGTGTAAAATATTTTTAAAAATGTTTTTCTACCATTATTCATAGTTGCCATAGATTTGTGTCTATGAAGCTAATAGGCAAAGTTTGTCATGTCGAGGAGAAATCCTTGCTATGAGAAATAGCTCACACATTAGCCTTAATCACCCCTTTAAAACACGTTTGCCGCTGAGTCTCTCTGTGCTTAATTATCTAGAGTAATCCAAAGAAAAGCATGAGCTGAAGTCATTGATTTTTGTTTTCTTTCATTTTAGTAGGTAAAAGATTAGCTGTTGTCTTTTGATGGAAAGCCAAGAGCTGTTATTTTATAGAATATTTTTGTTCTTTTCTCAAATACTTTTGCAATTAATTCACTAACACTTTTATTTATCACCTTCTGTTCCTAACTTGCTGTCTTACACTGATACATTAAAGGCAAGTGAGGAAAAAAAGAGCCTAATAGGGGCACAAGCCAGGTATGCAAATGAGAGAAGTGAGTATTTTGAAGTGACCTACAGATTGTGCTAGAGTGACAGTTACTATAGTTACCTTCAAATAAATACTCAAGATTAAAAAGAAAAACAAAAAATAGGCTATTTGCCTTTTCTGTTACTTTTAACTATGTTAATTATTCATCTCTTTGTTTTGAATGAGGGAAAAAATACCCAAAAAGAGAATATTTGCTATTTGAAAGGAAGAAACGACAATTAACGCCTCTGCATGAAAATTTGAAAATTCATTATTTGTCAGAGGATGTAGACCTATATCAGAGAGGTATAATAGCTCTGATTTTTCTAATTGAACAGCAGACGCTGCAACAGTCTGAAGATTTTTAGTTTGTATTATTTGTTAGATACTGTTTTATAATAAATATCAATACAATTTAGCAGTTTAAAAAATTAATTAGTTTTCAATTGTTACATGACAAGTTACCAGTAATTTAGCAACTTAAAACAACATAATATTATCATGTGACAATTTTCATGAGCCAAAAGTCTATCATGTTCTTTCTCTACTCAGGATTTCGTAGGCCAAATCAAGGTATGGGCTGACTGTCCTCAGTTGTCGGCTTGGCTTAGCAAAGATCCACTTCCAAGGTCCCTCAGGTTGTTGTCAGTGTTCATTTCCTTGTCATTGCAGAACCAAGGTCCCCATTGTCTTGCTAGATATTGGCTGATTACTGCTATCAGCAACTAGAAGTTCCTCTCAGGTATTAGTCATGAAGAATCTTCCCTGAGTGGAAATCTCACGTTTTGAATCTTTCTAGCATTTTCTTCTGACAATAGCCAGAGAAAATTTCTAATAGACTTATATGATTAGACCAGGCTTCTCAGATAGTATCTCTACCTTAAGGTCAACTACCACATCACCTAACCTAATCATGGAAGGAAAGTCCATCAAATTCACAGTCCCAGTGATAAAGGAGTATGCACATATCAGACAGGCAAAAAATCCTGTGTACCACAAACATTTATGAATGTAGTAAATCTTTTCAGCTAGACTCAGCTACATGATTTTTCTGATATGAGGTATTATTGGCTAGTTTCAGTGAAGTCACTTACAGTTTCCATCAGCTGGGTATTCGGCTGGGATGGATGTTTTACGATGGCATGTGTGGCAGAGTTATATAGATAGGCCACCTGGGGCTTCTCTCCATCTAGTCTTTCATCCCCCATCAAGGAGAAGCTGGTGCTTATTACCATGGCAGTGGTTCCAGTTCAAGAAGAGAGAGAGACAGAGACAGAGACAGAGACAGAGAGGCAGGGAACCACATTATGGCTAAAGCAAATCACAAGTCCTGCCCAGATTAAAAGGATGAGAAAATAGACTTCACATCATCAAGGTGGGAAGAATGCATGGATATGTTTACTATCAACCACATTTCACTCGTGCTAGATGAGAATAATTAGGACAAAGAGGAAAAACATGTTAAAAGAAGAATATATTCAAAAATACACAATTAGTTAACACTTATATCATTTATTTAAAAAAACAGTGAAGATTTTTTGGATTTTAGGATCTAGGGAAAAGAAGTTAAAATTTAGAAGAATAAATAAAACTATAATAAAAGTTATTTTATAGCTATTCCAATATAAGAGGGTAGGTAACAGGAAGACTGGAAGTAAAAGTGAGAGAATATTTTTAGCTGAAACTAAATTTATTTATTCTATTTTGACTTTACCTTGACCAAAAACTTGGTATCTTAAAAGATGGAATAAAAAACTTTGACTTATTATTCATATTTTGTTCTCTGGAGAGCTATTCATATATAATAAAAATAAAGACCGCTAAACATATTTCCTCTATAACCACTGTTTTAGCTTTCATAACCACTTCTATTTATGTTTATTACAGAAATGTGAAGGAAATTTATAAAACCTAAATAGACTTTTTTCATTTATTCATGATTTGTTACATGCCAATGTTTTTTCCTTGCATTTTACAATCTCTCAGGAAAATAGTGGATAGATGAGCTAAACGAGACACAGCTATTTATCATAAGACCCTTATAGTCTGTCTTAGACAATGGTATTCAATTTACAGCCTATTGTCAGGGGGAAATGAACATCTATTCTTTATAATCAATATTGACATAGTTACTATATATATGTATATATAATTTTAAAGAAAACAATGGTTAACTAGCCTTCCAGTGACAATAGATTTTTTTTCAGAAGACAAGCCAGATGAATAGCTTCAACCCTCAGCATGAATAAGGTCTTATTAAAACTGAGGTTTAGAGAGATTAGCTTTCCAATTCCAGGGTTATGGTGAGTCCAAGACTGAAGTTTGCCTCCCTTTCCATGATGTCTCTCAAAAAGTCCATTTCTCTCCACACAGCTCTCTTAAAT
>PVKM010016087.1:0-27232 GCA_004027735.1 Carollia perspicillata | reverse complement strand
GTTTTGAATGATGGCAGCCCTGTGAGCCAGGAACTATTTCCCTGCTTTACACTTGATGAAATGAGGTATCTTGTTCAAGGTCAGACATAGCATTTGTTGTCTTCAAAATCAAGTGAAAAAATTATACAGTATTAGAATCATTGTGCTTCAGAGAAAGGGTAGATTTTTTCTCATAATAATGTATTCCCGCCCATCTGAAAAACTACCAGGACTTTTTAAAGAACAGGATCCTGTTCCACATTCAAACACTGATGCCCATTTAGTTAGTGCAAACATACACATCTGGACAGAAAAGTGAGAGGGACTGAGCGAGGGAGGGGCAGAGGGGGAGGGAGAGAGGCGGAGAGGAAGAGGAGAGGGAGAGGGAGAGAGAGGTGCATCGGAGGGAGGAGAGGAGGGCCATGAGGAGAAGAGGGGAGGAGAAGTGGAAGGGAGAGAGCCAACGGCCTGTAGGCAGGTCCTCCCACCATTGCACAGAACTGGAGTTTGCTCCAGAGCGAGTGTTTTACGTGATCTGTTAATCTGCTGTGCCTTCCTTCTAACTCAGTTCCTCCGGGCATCTTGCCTTGCTAGTATGAATTTTCCAAGTACCAATATCCCCTGCGCACTAGACAACACATTCACCAGGTGCTCAGTCATAGAAAGAGTGACATGTCCCAGTACTAGAAGAAAAAAATGGCTTTTTTAGATTTAGAAAGGGCAGGTGGGACTCCAGTGTTTTACCATTTTAAGGGACTTTCCAGGGTAATTTTGACAAAATGTGATTTTTCAGCTTTCAAACCTTAAATGTTAACTGTATTATCTAATCTCCACCTCACAGATGACTTCACTCACTTTGCCCAAGTGCATCAGGAGAAGCCAGCTGGCTCCCACAGTGCACAAGAACAAACATGTCAAGAAAATCTGCAAGGTCTACACATCTTTTCCTGTGCTCACGAGACAAGTCAGTAATTTCAGATAACTCTCCTGATACAAGTATCTGACAAGCTTCTTTTAAAAAGTAACACATTAATTGAGTTATAACAAAGGAAGTGCACAAAACGTAGGAGTACATCTCAATGATGTTTCACAAAGGTTTTGAACAGTTCCACTCGGCCACGTGAAGAAATGGAAGTTTACCAGCATCCAGCAGCACCCAGGGCGCCCCCCACATGCACCATCCTGGTCGTCATCCCTCCCGTAATGACGACCACGGGTCTTTGTTCCTTCTCTCCGCGGTGTAGCCTGTGGTGTCATAAGCCATAACCTATGTATGTGTTCTACTGCTGGTAGACATTTGGGTTGCTTTTGCTTTTTAGCTATTCTGAACAGTGCTACTAAGAACATTATTCTGAATATATTTTGGTTACTACTTGCATGCATTTCTGTTGGGTATACATACCTACGGGTCATGTTTCTATTTGGCTTTAATAAGGACTACCATTTCCCAAAGTGATTACATCAATGTACACTCCTGCCAGCAGAGTATGAAACATACCCTTCTTAAAACCTCAGAATTCCTGTCACTTAGAATTTTAGACGTTTTTGGTGTGTATTGTTATTCCTTTGTGGTGTAATTTAATTTTCCTGATGATTAATGAGTTTCAGCATTTTTTAATGTTTACCAGTGATATAAATACCTCTTTAATGAACTTTTGCTACTTTTGTTGTGTCTTTGCATTATTGACTTGAATGACTAGCACGCATATAGGTACTGATGTAGACACAGATGCAGATGGAGGTTCATATTTGAATGCAAGTCCTCCGTTAGAGACGTGTGTCTGACCACTCTGTGGTTTGCCCTCTCGTTCTGTTTGGTGTCTTAAGTTGATGGAAGTCCATTTTAATGTAAACTTAAATTTTACATTTTATTTCTTCTTATGGTTATCACTTTTTGGTTCCTGTTTAATAAATCTTTGCCTACCTCATATTCATGAAGAATTTCTTTATGCTTTATTCCAGAAAGCTTACTTTTCCCATTTAAATCTAGAATCCATCTGGAGATTTTTGGGTGTGGTGTAAGCGAGGCATCAAGATTTCTTATTTGAAAATACAGATGTATAATTGTCCTAATATAATTTTTGATGTGATTATACTGGTATAATTTCAAAATTTTATTTTTTTATGTTTGCTGTTGGTCCTTAGAAAAGGACATTGCTTTAAACATTAACCTTACATCCTTGACCATGTGAAATCTGTTTATTGATTCTCATAGTTGGTAGAAATTTTTGGATTTCCAAAGTGTACAATTATAAAATTTTCAAATAATGAGTTATTTTTGTCCTTTCCAACCCTTATGTATTTTTATTTCCTATTGCAATTTATAGAACCTCCAGCGTACAAGCTGAGTAGAAGTAATGATAGAAAGACCTTTTTCTCACTCCTAGTATTAGAGAAAAAGTTCTCAATAATTCCGTAATAGAAATGATGTTTACTGTAGGGTTATTGTAGAGACTTAGTATAAGATTAAAGAATTTCCCTTCTATCAAATATGATACATTTATTGCGCTGCTCATATGGTTCTCCTCCTTTATTATGTTATTGTGGAAAAATCACAGATTGATTTTCAAATATTACACTAATCTTGTATTTCTGAAATAATCTCTAGAGTAATGATGTGTATTATCCTCTTTATATATCGCAGGGTCAGATTCGCTGCTGCTATTTTGCTTAGGGATTTTGCATCCAAGCCCAGGGGAGGATAGCTCATGAGTTTCCTGACTTGTAATGTCCACTCAATTTTGCTTTATAGTGACCTCATAAAATGAGTTGGGAAGTGTTTCTTCTTTTTCTAACTTCTGGAAGATTTTGTGCAAGATCGATGTTGTTTCTTTTGATGATGTCACAGAAGCCTTGAGATTTCTTTGATGGTTTTAAATTACAGACTTTATATCTTTAAAAATACAACGACAACAAAAAAACCCCAGAGTGAGAGTGGGGTGAAGTTAGGCTGTCATAGAATGAGTGCACTGCATGGTCAGGAGCATCTCTGAACAGGCCATATGTGAGCTGAGAGCTAAATGAAACATAACTGGCCTTGTACAAATTGAGGGAACAAGATTCCTAAAAGGAACAGCAAAAGAACAGGCCCTAAGATAAAAATTACCTTGGCATGTGCAAGGAGCATACACACATCTAGAGTGGCTTGAAAGGAGAACGAGAGGACAAGTGATGTGAGATGTTACCAAAATACACACAAGGCTCAGACCTCATGTGGACGTGTGGAGCACGGTGAGGGGTTGGATTTGATTCTAATGCAGCAGACATTCATTCAAGGGTTTAATACGAGGGAAGAATATGGATCATGTTTTAAAGAATCATTCTGGCTGTGCTGCTGAGAATGGTTTGTAAGGCACTGGAGAGGAGGAGGGAGATCAGGGAAAGGGCATTGTAGACTTTGAGTTAAATACAGTAGATTGGGCCTTGATGTTTACCTTTGTTACCTCCTGTGACTCAACTGAAATGACAGAGGGACTTAAAGGACTGAACTTAGAAAAAAGCCACCATGGGTTGGGAGTTGACAAATGGCCACATTATATGTTGAGCAGGAGAATGGAGGTTTATTCTTTGGAGCCTTGGGTGTCACCTTAAAGAACAATGAGGTCAAATGAAAGTGTTTGCATTGAATAGAAAGCTCCCAGCTCCCCGCTTCCTCCAGTCGGCGGAGCATTCTCCTAGACAGGCTCCTGCTTCCCAGGCAGGAGAGTGGAGCGTTTATCTCTGAGGAAATTTAGCAGCTCAAGGTTTTGTGTCTACTAGATTTTTGTGAGAGGCACCAATTAGCATTTCTTTGTGCTTTTTATCCAATTAAAATAATTTATTTGGTGACCTTAAGACATATAAACTCCTCAGAGGTTTTGATAATGGTTATGGCAACTCCACCCTTATACCCTTATTCGATGCATATTTTGACCCTTCCTAAGATTGAATTTTAATGAGCTTCCTTTATTTTAACACTTTCTCAATTTTATATTTTACTGTTTTTATTTGAAAAGTAGTTATCTCTTGTAACCTCTAATCCCTCAAACTTCTGTACTCGTTTTTTTAATACTTTAATTCCTACTTCTCATCTATTTCTTACAATGTTTTGTCAAATACTATCCACAGAGACATATCAAGGAATTCAGTTCTATTTTTCCTACATCTAACTTTGGAATGATGATATAATCACACAATCTGTCTCCCACTTCATAGTTGTACCAAATATTTTGCAACTGCATGGCACAAATTACCATTTCCTACCCCTATATCAATTCCTTCAGCACCTGCTATCCAGGAATTAAACCAGTATTACATGTTTGATGCTTATCATTAATGGTACTGCTCCACTTGTGGTATCAATGATTGAATCAGTCAGGCTAGCATAAGTTATACTGGGTTAACAAGCAGTCCCCAAATCTGGGTGCCTACACATAACTAAATTTTTGTTGCTTGCTCCCTCAAGGTCTGCTGCTGGTCCAGGTGTCTCGCCGCCGTCTTCTACAGATTCGGTACTCCAAGCTGTTTTGATCTTCCTGCCGACACATACTTTCACCATCACTGTAATAAGAAAGAGTGGCTGAGGATTAGAGCACTGCCTTTGAATACTTCCATTCAGAAATGGCACAAGTAACTTTTTCTCAAATTATTTGACCAAAGTAAGACTTATGGCCATGTTACCTTAAGCAATGGGGAAGTCTTCCCTCTGTCTGCAACGGGAGGAGAATCAGATTTTATGCAACTTTACTAATGCACAGCACAAACAAAGGAAGGTATAAATCAAAGTACTTTCGAGAATAAAAAGAGCCCTTGAGAAAAAAATGGTTGGAACAGAATTTTTTTTTTTAAATTACAAATATTAGAAGGATTGAGAAATCTCCAGAAAATAGAACAACAACAACAAAAAAAGAGATAGGACTTTTCTTGGAATTCTATATTGAGCCAAATGATCAATCAAGTGTTATTAGGAGTAAGGGTTCCAACAGTGAGAAGTGGCCAAGGAAATTTCTAGGATGAAGGTGGTGGAAAACCAATGGATTGTAGTCAGATGTGCTGTCGGCCGAGACAGCAACCAGTCTGGAAGAAGGCTAAGTAAAAGGCTTCAAGAGCAATTTCTCCAAAAAAAGATAAGAGGAAATGCAGAGATTACCTGATGTATTTGAATCTGTTGAAGAGAAAGTCACATTTTGGGCTGTGTGTTTAGAGATAAATCAATAAAAATGTCTACTGATAAAGTGAGTCCATTGACTCAGGGTAAACAGAAAATACTCAAGAAAGAAAATGTCATCATAGACTCAGCTGTGTGTAGGGTTTGCAAAATCATGATAGCATAACATTTAATATGTATTTGTGTAAAAAACTCTAACTACGATGGTGTCATAAGGAGTGGAAATGTGTGTGCGTGCGGTATAGGATATTGAAATAATTTTCTTTTAGCAAGTAAATAGTTATCTAAAGCAGACACACAAGAAGTAGCAATACAAGCATATTGTTTAAAATTGTGGCAACAAATCCCATAAGGAAAAGTTAGACACCCACAACCAAGGAGGGAAATTTTAAAAGAAGCAATATTCTTAGTTCAGAGATAAGAGGTGACGGTGACTTGGAACTGGGAAGTGGCTGTGCAGACAGGAACTGGGGAGGGGCGGATGCTGGCTGTCGGAGGAGCAGCAGGCCTGGTGGACCATCGGCTGGTGGACAGTGGTGAGGCAGAGGAGGTGTTGAGAACGACTCCAAGACAGGCCGTGCCTCTCAGAAATCCCTCAAGATTGTTCTAAGTGTATATTTTTCGTTTCTCGGAGAGAGCATTATCCCCATTACCACAGAAAATGCAGTTGAGTTTCCCACATTTGGGGAAGTCACAGGGGTCAGCACATCTGGAGTGCTGTGGATAAGCCTGGGCCTAGAAAAACCACCTTCGTGATCGTGGTATCTGCCCTGCCAGGCGAGTGTAAGTGGGTATTTTTCAGTCAAAAGTTAAATGTTTCTTAATTAAAGGTAAAATCTGAACTATTATTAAAAGAGAAGCGTACCCCCCAAATAGCCGTCGTAAACAGCACCAGGAGTCTGTGTCTTTTGCTGTCTGTGAGAATGGATTGCTCTCGTCCGTTCCTCCCCTGGTGACCGTGCTTTCCGTGGTGTAGTTTCTATCTTCCTCTGCCACCACATTTCCTCATTTAGAAAATCATTCTTAAATACCTTACATGCATTTTGGAATTTAGAGAACAGGAAAATATTATTTGTAATTATATGAAAACTAAAATATTCCACCAATCTTCGCTGAAGGTTTAAAGTAAAATACTTATTTTTAAAAAGTAATTCTTAAAATTGTATCTTTTGCGAAAATAGCAAGGCCCTGGGTGAGGGAAAAGGGAACCTGTGGCAGAACCTTATGAGCTTGATTCTATTTTAAATAATTCTACATTGGCTCTAATGGTGCCCTAGCATTTTCTTCAAATGTCATAATGAGTCAAGTCTTATAAAGTGAAAATAAAACCTTTTTAGTGATCATTTTTATGTTGCTTAATGAGAGCCCATGTAAGAAATGAGACCCACATTCTGATCTCCACTCTGGTCCTAGTCAGCTCTACTTTTAGAGAGAAGTGAGCTGACGTGTTTGAGTGTTGTTTTCCGTGATGTGTGTTTTTAGACAACCTGATAGATACTGTGCCTCGTGGTCACCTGAGTCCTGGCACTGTTACCTGTGCAGGCCACGTAACTCCTAATTCACGCTGTGCTGAGGGGTCTCCAGCATTGCTAAATCAGAGCACTGTCAAGACTTCGTTTCTTCTGTTGACTCATTTTGGGACTGGTTGTTTGTGTTAAGAGTGGAGTGACTGAAATTTCTTCTCTCAGGACCTCAGAGCGAAATCTTAAATCCTTTTGGTGAGTAAGCTTGCCTCAGTTCCTCACTTGTTCCATCACAACCAGTGCGGCCGCCTTTTCCTCTTCCTCAGTGTGTGGGTCACAACAGTGTGTAAGAAAGAGCCTAAGGCTAATGGGTTTCTCGGTGCTGCCGCACTGTTGTTATGTCTCCTTTAAGCAGAAAAGCAATATATTTTGGTTGACTGTGTCTTACAAGGAAGATACTGAGGGTGATGAGACATATAAGACATAATGCAGTTCTCAAGGAGTTTATAACCTCTGTATAAACAGAAATAAGTCAAGTGCACATGTAAAACAACTAACAACGTGAACAGTGATGGGGACAATAACTGCTATGAGAATTCACATCCAGGAGCAATTGCGGTGAGCTAGTAGAGTCTGGAAAAGCCTGCCTGCCTGGGGTGGGGCTGGGTATATTCTGGTAGATTTACTTAAGTGATAGAAAATGTCAGAGGTTGAGAGTGAGGAGGAGAAGGCATTAAAAAAGACCCAAGAATGGTGACGGGAACAATAGTAGTAGTAATAAATACACAATGATAATTATAATTAAAAGCTTAATAATTGCTAGCTAGTCAGGATCTATTCCCTACTCCACCCTCTCTACCCTAACTATGGGCCCCTGCAGTATAGGATATTAACTAGCAGATTATTAGGAAATTTTTATTGTTCTCAGCATCCCTCAAGCCACAAGAATCAGGCACTGTCTGTTCTAAAACAGATCTCTCTCGGAGAGAAAAGCTTTCACAAACATTTGCTGACATCCCACATTTCCATTACTTCCCCCGACTCAGATCCCTCTTCCTCGCAGTCCCTCACAGAAGCACCGGCGTTCCGTGACAGGAGCACTTGGTGTAGGCACGGGTTGGGGGGAGCACATTATCAGCAGGAATTGCAGCCTTGAGTTTGGGTCGAGACATCCCTAACCTCAGTTTATGAGCCCTTGCCAGTTTTTGTTTTCAGCAGTGAGGAATCCTGGAAAGTTTAGTCCTGGCATTAGACTAAATTCAAATCTTGACTCCACCACTCACCAGCTGTGTGACCTTGGGCAAGTTGATAAGGACTCTAAGCTTCATTTTCTTCACATAACAAAGGATAACACTACTTCATTGTTTTTTGGAGACTGAATGAGATAGTTCATACACAGCACTTGCTGCAGCATTAAGCACATGGAAATATAATACTTTGTTGACTATTTTTTGATTATTTACTTGACACTAGGCAAAATATTAGTGCCTCACATCTGATTCCATAAACATAAATGTATATTTTTATTGTAGTCATTTTTTAAAAACTGGGAATGCTGTAAATTAGTCTGGGGGTTTAAAAATATTTTTAAAAATATGTGTTCTATTATAAAAAACAAACACTAGTTAGTCATTTCAAGGTCATTCTATTTTAAGTGACAGAAAAAATTGGGAAAGTGCCCATCAGTTCTCAAACGTTTTTTTATAATGAACACTATTTTAAAACAATAATAGGCAATATTTTTGAGCACTTACAATGTGCCAGGCATTGGACTGGTTCTTTATAGGCAATATCTCACTTATGAGGTAGAAACTGTATGATCTTCGTTATTGTATGATTCCCACTGTTATTCCAAATAAGGAAGCTGACTTACAAAGTCTCAGCATCTTAAGTGGAGAGTCCGGGGACAACCCCAGCAGTACGAGTTCGAAGCTCTCCCTTAACCACTTTGCTGGTAGGCGCAGGGCTGTTGTGAGGATGACGGCTAGAAGTTCTTGCTGGTGCAGCAGGTGCAGATAGGAAAGTGGTGGAAGATGAGGTCGGTCAGGTTATTTGGAGCGGAATTATGCAGGATTTTAAATGCAAAGGAACTCTAGAAAGTCTTCCTTGATCACTCTTGGAAAAAAGAATTAGTTAATCGGCTTGTGTGTTGGGAACATGATCACGTGAACACATCTCACGGCCTGCTGATACTTTCAAATCGGACAGTCAGTACAGCGCTGGGCACAATGCAAGAGCCATTGTGCACACTCCGTAATGTCATAGCTGTTTTCTGATACTGTGTGGAAGTGTTCTTATCTGACCTCCACTCAGCGCCCTTGCCTGACAGCCAGTGTTCCTTATTTTCCCGGTGAAATGCCATGGCCGGGCCGGTGCAGGCCAGCTCTCAGCAGGTGTCCTGAGGCGTTTGCTTCCTGAAGATGAAATGCACTGTTCCCAAACCCAAACAGAACCGTTTGTCAGTGATATTGGTTATTTTCATCACGTAATCTAAGTAAATTGTTTTATAAACCAGTGAAACATGAGTGCAGGAAGAAAGATACTTCTATATAAACCTAATTGAATGCTTTGGGTATATTTCACTTTGTAAAGGCAAGTTATTAAAAAATTATGACATTAGTTGTGGGCAAGAACATGTAAAAGATAAAACATTTTTATAATAATTGAGAAATACTCTGTAATCAGATTTCCTCCTGAGGGACTTACAATTCTCCCTTCACTTTAAAAGCACATTTGTCATGGGTATATTTTATGATATAGAACTTAGGTAGACACAGAACTAACCCGATCCTTCTATAAAAAGAAAAATGCAAGGTAATTTGGCATGCAGTTCACATGACAAATGTGAGAGCGTGTAGGGAGCATTTTTCTTCTTCTTCTTTACTCAAAAATTGCTACAGTGTATCTCTTCAATATCCTGTTTGGTTTACATTTCTGCAAAAAAGGAAATAAGGGAGAAGTATTGTGCTTTATTTATGAAATGGTGACCTTTTTATAAAGTATCTCAGTCAGCTCCTGACGGCAGATGAGTGCTCTGTGGTCTTCTATTCAATGCAGGGTTTCAAATTTAGAACTTTTCTAGTTTAGAAACTATAAATTATTTATGCAGTATCAAGCTTTTTAAACCCTGTTTATGACAGCTTGGGGTTTTGCCAATCTTGGTTGAAACAGTCTAAATAATTTATCTTGTGTTCCTTCAATGCACAATACATCCTGGAGCCCAAGAAATGTTAAATAAGTTTTATTTTCTTCTTGGCTATGCTGAGGTCAGGGAGGTTAAGCTCTTAGACATTCTTTGAACACTTCTTGGTTGCTTGTCTTCTCTCAGTGTGCTAGGTCTTCTTTTATTTTTGCTTTTCTTTTTTAACTTTCATATTGAGCCTTTCTTTTATATGACATTTTCACTTTATTGAACTTCTTTTTAAAGAATCCTTTATCTGCCATTAATTATATCTACTGAATTTCTATATACTGTAATTTCAGTTATAAATAAGAGTATCTTTGCAAGTAAGGAATTCAATTATTTTTAGATCCCAGTGTCTTCCAGGAGTATGAACAATGAATTAATCTGATTTGATTTTAGTGAGATGTGTGAAACATTAATAATAAACATCAAAAGAGTTCAAGGTTTAATGAAACAGCTAAAATGTGGGCATTCATTTAAATTTAATTTTAACATATTAACTATGAGTTAATGCAAATATAGATAGTTGGATTTTTGTTTGCTGTCTTCATTCAGCAGTGTTTTCAAGATTTAGTCATGATATAGAAGTAATTCTTTTTTAATTTCAAAACCTACATAATGAATACACCCCAACCTACTTACTCTGTGGATGACGAATGTTTATGTTGTTTCGGGGTTTTTGCTACCATAACAATGCGCACCGAGAGCTGCTGGCAGCTCACTCGAGTGCACTCACAGGGGTGGAACTGCTCGGCCAAACAGGATGCACGTCCTCAAATTTAAATGTTTTTATTGAGGTATATTGTTATATAGTTACATTAGTTTCAGATGTATACCATAATGATTCAATATTTATATATATTGCAAAATGATCACCACACCAAGTCTAGTTGAAATCTGTCACTATACATAGTTACACCTTTTTTTCTTGTGATGAGAACTTTCATGATGTATGCTCTTAGTAACTTTCGAATATGCAATGCAGTATCATTCGCTACAGTCACCATGCTGTGCATGACATTGCCATGACTTATTTTATGAATCAGTTACGTGTTTCTGTGTAACAAGCCACCTTAAAATGAAGTAGCTTAAAAGAGCACTTATTAAACTCAGGTTCAGTGGGCCAGCTGGTTAGAGTAAACTTCAGTAGCTCCATTGGACCCCCTTCATGCATTTACAGGGTGGCTCTTCCCTGGGGGATTGTCTGGCTGTCAGCTGTGGTGACAGACAAGCAGAGGGGCCCTGTGTTCTTGAGCAGGTTTGGGCTCATGGCGGTGGGGCGGGGCTCAAAAGGAAGGAACATTTAGAGGCTGGGGCCGAGGGTCGTGATGAACAGTTTGCTGAGAGAGAAGCTACTTGCAGGGACCGGTACTGCACCTTTACTCAAGGAACATTGCCTGCTTCTGAGTAGAGGGACACAGGAACGTTTGCTCGGCTGGATTTCATGGTTTCTCCAGACCATGACTGTTACCTGCTGCGGATCCTTCTCTTTTTCGAATGGCAGTGTCTGTTGTGGTTATCGGCTGTTTTTCACCACCGTAGTTTGGGGGTACAGGGACAGGGTTTTTAGGCCAGAAGTCTCTACGTCAAGAGGAACTGCATGCAGAGCAGATGGAGGTCTCAAGATACTGAACTTAGAGCAAAATGCACTGATTAGACTTTGGGATGTCTCAGACGGAAGTGAGTATGTTCTGCATGCAACAGAATGTAAATGCTTATAAAGAACATGAATGATTATGGCCAGACATCAGGCTGTGGTGGATTGGAAAATTGGACATAATCATTCTCTTCCATCTTTATGTCCTCTTTCAGAAGAATTTCCATCAGGAGTTAGAATCAGTTCCTTTTTGTTTTTGTTTTTTTAGGTTTTTCCACCGGCTCAAGTCTGGGCTGTAATTTCCTTTGTCTAACAGAATGCAGTGGAAGTGTAAGCATGTTCCAGGCTTGGGCCTCCAGAGTTCTTGCGTGCTTCCAATTGCTCTTTTAGAAGCTTCGCTCTGTTGCCACGTGAAAAACTCGTGTTGGAACACATGTGACCAACGATGAGCTCTCCCAGTGGAGACTGTCCTAAGCTAGCTGGTTCCCAGCCCACCTGGCAGCTGGCCTCAGATGCAGTGGTGGGGCTGCTGAGAACAGAAGCATTCATTGGCCCCCTGAACACAGCATACGTTGCTTACCCACAGAATCAGGTGCGAAACAGATGGCTGTGGTTTTAGCCAGTGGGGCGGTTTGCTACACAGTAAAAGTCAACTGATAAACTCTTCTAGTGGTTCTATTCTACTTTTTCAAAAAAACATCCTGGAATATAATGTCTTCATCAAATTCAATAAAAATTAAATCACTTTTGAATCTCTTGCTATGAATGATAAGGAATTTACATTTACTTTTAGTATCAGATAAATACTAAATTTTTGTTTAGATTTCATCCCAATGTATTTAAGTGATATCAGTGTTTCCCCAAAGACCTTTTGTATCCCATTTTTGTTATTATCCAATAAGCATTTTTATGGACCATTCAGTTGGGTGGAGCTTATTTCTGCCTCTTTTTTAAGACAAGAGTTAGTGGGCTGTTTATTTTCATAGCCCTTTGCCTTTCAGTGGCTTTCGCACACAAACAACCTTACGACACAATCACTTTCCTCCAAAGCCGTACAGCCGTTGCTTCACTCTTTAGTGGCCAGTGTCTTAGAGGAGAAGGAGTTTTATTTATCATGTCAAATATCGATTCCATGTATTCTTCCTCAATGTTTATAGACTTTCTCTCCTTCGTCTCTGAAGCTGTATATTTTATCCAGGCGATTTCTAAGCATGGCTCTCTATTCATCTATGTTATATGCAACATAATGAGCCCTTTTGAACTGCAGGCTAAGATCTTTTTTTATAGTCTAGGAAAATGTTGTCTTCATTGATTATTGTTTTGAATCCATTTGTTCTCATATGTCCTTTCAAATGCCTGTTTTTTTCTTTTTCTTTAATTTTTTTCAATTACACTTGACATAAAATATTATATTCGTTTCAGGTGTACAACACAGTGATTAGACATATAACTTACGAAGCGACCACACTAGTAAGTCTAGCGCCACCTGGCACCACACATAGTTATTGTACTATTATTGACTCTATCCCTGTGACTGTTTTTATAACTGGAAATTTGTACATGTTAATCCCTTCCCACTTTTTCCGCATCCCCTCAGTCACTGTCCCGTCTGGCAGCCATCAGTTTGATCTCTGTTATATAGGAGTTTGTTTCTGTTTTGTTTGTTTATTTTGATTTTTAGATTCCACGTGTAAGTGGAATTGTATGGTATTGTCTCTTTCTGACTTATTTCATTTAGCATAATACCCTTTGGGTCCATCCATGTTGTCACAGATGGCAAGATTTTGTTCTTTTTTATGGCTGAGCAATATTCCGTCGTATATAAGTACCACCTCTTCTTTATCCATTTGTCTATTGGTGGTCACTTAGGTTGCCTCCAAATCTTGATGATTGTAAATAATGCTGTAGTGAACATAGGGGTGCAAATGTCTTTTCAAATTAGTGTTTTGAATTTCTTTGGATAAATACCCAAAGTGGGATTGCTGGGTCATATAGTAATTTCACTTGTAATTTTTTGAGGAACCTCCTTACTGTTTTCCACAGTGGCTGCACCAGTCTGCACTCCCACCAACAGTGCACCAGGGTTCCCTTTCCTCCACAACCTCGCCAGCACTTGTGGTTTGTTGATTTATTGATGATGGTCCTTCTGACTGGTGTGATATATCTTATCATGGTTTTAATTTGCAACTAATGCCTATTTTCTGAAGTTGGACTTTTTGGTCTGTTATTTTTAATAATTAATGATTATTAATAATTTTCCTACTTTTGCCCATATTCTTCTCATTTTTGGACAGCTTCTTTGGCTTTTCTTCTAAATCAGTGACTCAATTGTTAGTGTACTAATTGCACAGTCACTTGGTCTGGAATCTGGGTGTGGCGTAGCCAAATCATTATTCTTAGCGTGTCCCATAAGGTTGTAATCAAAGGGTCAGCAGGAGCTGCGTTCTCATCGGAACTCACAGCTGAGGGAGGGCCTGCGTCTGAGCTCGAGTGCATGGTCGTTGGTGGGTCTCAATTCCTCCAAGCTGTTGGCTCCCTTGGTTCCTTGTCATGTGGACAACCATAGCGTGGCAGCTGTCGCCCCTCAGGGGGGGAGAGAGAGAGAGAGAGAGAGAGAGAGAGAGAGAGAGAGAGAGAGAGAGAGCCTGCCTTCTGTGGAGCCAAACCTCTTTATAACTTAATCTAGGAGGTGGCGTTTAATCACCTGTGTTGTGTTCTATTTGTTAAAAGGGAGTCAGGGTGGGATTGCACCAAGGATTGAGACAGCAGAAGGCAGGGGTTGCTGGGCCTCTTGGAGGCTGCCTGGCACAGGAGTGGTGCTCAGTCACCCCATATTACCCCTCTCCGCCTCCTCCGCCTCCCATGTTCAGTCAGGTGTAATCTTATTTCTAGGTCTGTTGGTTACCATTAGGGGTTTTAATAATATTCTCAAAACTTTATCTTGACCTTAACATAGTTGTTCCTCCCTCTATGCTATTTAATATGAAGACAGCTGGGTGCCCACACTTCCATCAGGTTTCTTCCCTGTCTCAACCTCTCAGACCAGAGATGTTGCATGGCCATGTAAACATTGTCGAGGCTCATAGAATTTTTACTCTATTCTAGAATTAAAATGACACTGTCAGTGACTTGCTAATGGGTTGATTCTGTGAACTAAAAATCAATACACAGAGATGATCATACAGTGAATATGTAAATATTATTCACTGCAGACCCTGCTCTGGGAAATTTTTACCGTTTCTTTGATAATTGTTATTCTTCCCTCTCCTCTCCTCTTCTTCCTCTTCCCTTTCCTCTTCCTCTTCTCCTTCCTTTCCCTTCTCTTTTCTCTCTCTCTTTTTTCTGTCTCTGACTCGTATTATTTCGGAGGTTGCAGCTCCAGAGACTCCTTTGTCCCACCCGTCATTTCTCTCTTATTTCCCATCTTCTGAGTTTTTGTTTGTTTTGTTTTTGCTCTTTATTCTGGGAAATTTCCTCCACCTTATCTCTAGGCCTTTGCCATGTCTCAGCAATCACATCTTTATTTCTGAGATCTGTTTCCTGTTCTATGTGCCTATATTTGAAAACTTTAAAGTATATACGTATATGAAATAGTGGAAAAAATATAGGCCTACTAAATTCTTCTGATTTATTCAGTTTAATCAAGTAATGAAAAAGACAGGAAAAATGTGTACATTTTATGTTGGGTCCTTTTATATAGTTTAATAATTACATTGATATTTAAAATACCAAGCTCACTTTTATGTCTGATACGAGTGATTTAGAAGTTCAGGGCTTTACTGATGTGCTTTTTTTGCACATTTACCCAGACTTAAACGATCACCTCCATTCTAATGACTACTGAATCAATCTTTAACTTTGCCTTTATCCTCCAGCCTGGCTCTAGTGCTGCATTCCATCGCCTGACAGACTTTTCTCTCCTGCCTGTCTTGTTACTGACCCCCAGCGTGCCCCCAAGCCAGGCTCGTGGTCTCGGTGCCACCATTTTCCCATGGTCTTAGCTCAAAACCTGGTGACGTCAATATGGTTTTCAGAGAGTGAAAATTCAGTTGTGTAGAATGTGACATTCTTTATGTTTCTATGATGAAATTATAATTATACGGTATTTTCCCCTCATGCATTGTTCCTTCTCATAGTAATGAAGTGACCCTATAACTTCTAGGAAAACTCACTTTCAAGATGTCTTAATTATTTAAGTCAAACAAATTCAGTGAGCTCCCAGTCATTCATGTTTAATATTTGTATTTTAATGTATACATACTTACATACATATATTTATTATATCATAGGTTTTTATAGAAGATATTTTCTGCTCTTTTTCTTTTCAGTGCAGAGGTGCACTGTTGGCAGAGAGGGGTCCCTGTTTTGGGCTTCATCTGCCCCGTGCTGCCCTTGGCTGAGATGTATAATCCTCCCGCCATCTTCTCGGTTGTCAGCACCAATTTTTGCTTTCACTAAGATGTCTCTGGGCACCACACAGCATGGAAACTGAGGGTCCGGTGTCACATTCTGCTGCCATATTTTTTTCATTACCATTTCTGACACCGCTTTGGGCCACCAGCTCTCAAGTGACTTCAGTCGTGTGAGGATCTCTCTCCAGCGCTGTCAAAATATAGGACCGTCATCAAATGTGTGCCTGAGGCATCGCAAGCCCCTGATGCCGTCACGGTAAATGAAAAGGAGGATGCAGTTTCACACGCTCCTCGGACCCCTGAGGATGCAGCAGAGTTGCACAGGTTTCTGACTCCTCCTCACCCCCAGCACTCACAAATGTGGCGGAATCCGAGGGGCGAGGGTGGGCAGTGTTCAAAGCCCTTAGTCTGGGTCTCTAAGCTCTCTTCTTCCCTCCTAATTATCTTCTTCCTTCCCAGGGAGAGTGTGCATGGAGGGAGGGCTGAAAACAGCATTGACAATTTTCCTTTAAAATGTTCTGTTACCTGCATAATGAAGCTTTATTATTATTATTAATTTTAATTTAAATCAGAGGATTTGGTGGATTTCTAAAAATCCCTCTTTGACATTCAAAAGAGAGCCCGGTCTGCCTCATGTGCCCTGCTGAAAGTGGGTCAGGGTGTTAACGTACGTGCGGAGAAAACACATCTGTTAATACTTATAATCGCTTATTAAGTTTGGACTTATCTTTAATTCCTTCCTCTCTTTGGCTTCCACATCCAAGCTCCAAGACCTGTCTTTGCTTTAAAATACTTTTCCTTATTTGTGCCTTCCTTTCAATTCTGACAGCTACTGCCCTCGTGAAGACCCTATCAAATGCCAGGATTACTGAAATGGCCTCTCAGCAGACCTCAGGAGCTCAAATCTCCTGCTGTTTGAATCTGTATTCTGTGTTGTTGCGGAATACTTTTATTCAAACACCACTTCTATCATTTCCCTCCTCTATTCAAAAATCTACAGTGGTTGCCCACTGGGTCAAGTTCAAAAATATTTGCTTGACTTCCGGGCCAACTGTAGTAGAGATTCACTTTATCAAACCTTTCAAACCTTAATTTTTACCAGCCTCTGCAAAAACTTTGCAAGTTGGTTTCCTTATTTTTTTTATTAGGCATGCTAATTTTTTGCCCTTGAACTTATGCTATGTCTTTTGCCAGTAATGTCTGCCTCTTTTATTTCTTGTTACTCCTATTTTAACCATCTTTCACGACCCAGTTTAAACCTCACCCTTTTCCCTATGTTTCTTGCCCAGTGAAATCAATTCGCACTGGTCTCTCTTGCCTTGGATCAGTGGCCCAAACACTTTCCTGAAGATTAGAATTATCTGGAGGTGGGAGGGCCTTAAAAAAATTCCGATGCCTGGGTTGCAATCTATACCAGATAATTCAGAATGCCCACGGGCAGGAGTCAGGCATCAGTATATTTGGATCCCCAGCTGATTTCAGTGCGCAGCAAGGTTTGCTGCAACCTGCTTCATCTGTGCCATAAGCTTGCACTTAGCTGTATTTGGTTTAATATTGGCATCCATTTTTTGGTTACTTGTCTAGAAAAAAATAGGCCAATCAAGAGGAAACAAGCTTTATGCTGATGGAAGTAGAGACTGCTGGCGTTCAACCAAGGTCCTCTCGTACCCCTTTCACCCATTCATTCGGTCACCCCACCACCCGCAGCCTTGGCACGGCTGGTCTTCTGTGGCCAGCACCTCTGAACTTTGTTCGCTTGGCCAGCATCAGGCTCCTTCTCTCCTACACAGCGTGCCTGTGAGTATGAAAGCCCAGCTCCGCGGCTTCTACTTTGGATACATTTCAGAGTTTCCTGTGGGATCAGGTTGATGCTACCCTCTGTGGGACTTGGTCTGAAATACATCCTTGAGTGGCTTTCCTCCCTGTCTGCTTTTTAATCCTTTCCTGATTTCTCCTGGGAGCATCTTCTTAATAAATCACTTGCTCAGGAGTCATCATCTCAGAGTCTGCCTCTCGGGAAACCCACCTAAAATACTTATCTTCCCTCCAAAGCGTGGCACTGAGTACCTATGCAATTCAATGAAGATTTATTAGAACAGGGATTCTTGCTATGAGAAATAGAAATACAATTTAACAAAACCTTAGTTGAAAGTACTGAAATATAATGTATTCAGGGTTCTCTATAGAATTACACATATTTTCTCGAATATAATTTTAAAACTGGACACACTGAAATCTTACTTAGGGCAGGAAGTATGAGGTAGGTAAAGTTTTAGTGACAATATTTATAAAAATACCTGAGGAGTAGTTTGGGAAGTATCGAGGCATTTGTGCGTTCGTGGCTCCACCACCCCTGAGCAGCAGAAGGGGAGACTGCACTAATTTCAGATGACAGGTGTTGAAAGGACTTTTCCTCTTGACTTGGGCCTGAGAATTTGCAGTTTTAACAAGTTCCCAGGTTGGCCCCACGACATTGGAGTCTGAGGTCACGACTTTCACCAGCTTGGAATAGGCAAAGTTTTACTTTCATGAGTCATAAAAACAATCAGACATCAATGGGATCTGCCTGAGATGCCCAGAAGCATGGATGCAGCAGTCAGCCAATCATGTCTGAAGCACTGATTAGAGAAAAAAAAAATGCTTCTTGTTAATGTTTAACTTACGTTCAGCAAGTAGGTACCCTTAACCTATCAGTTCACCTAGGTAAGAGTTTTGCATTTAACATTTTGTGGCCAGTGAAGCAGATTTTTAACATTTTGATTTTTCTCTTTTTTGATCCCTTCTCAGGGCTAACAGCAGCAGTTTAGCATCTCTCTTTTCCTTCTTACTCTATCTCTTCCCGGGGTCTTTAGTAGGGCAGAGAATTCAGTTTATTTAACTGTAAGGTATGCGGTTATGTGAATCATTTTACGTTGACACAGAACATGAGCTCTTTTGCTCAGATTGTCATAATAACTTATTAGTTGTTTTGAGGAGATTTGAGGTTTTAGCGTGTAAATACAGCACATCGATGTATTGTTTTGATATAATCTTTCCATTTCCACTGCCTGTTACTAGATTTCTCTACAAAAGCTATGTGTACACACTTCTCTCTGTGTATGCAAGGTCCTCAGGTAGTGGCTTTGCTTGTTTTCATAGAACATATTATGTATAGTTGCAAAAGTGTCTTTCACGTAGCCACAATGTACTGTTTTGTTTACTTGCCCTTCTCAGTTGTGTCATAATTGGTAAATGAACATGGCCTATTCCCGTCGAAAGCAAACCATTCTCTGTTTTAGGCTGTTTCATGTAAAACAAAATTCCACTAGATGGCGCTATTGGAATGCAAAGTAATATACCTTTAGTCACTGTCTATTAAATCCTCAGTTTGAAATCTGTTGTAGCTTGTCCTTTTAGATGGTGAATTAGGTCTGCTCCCTGAGAAACAAAATGGATTGAGATGATTTGGTATTTAGGTAAGAGAGCATGCAGTGTTTCCCAGGGCCTCCGGGGAATACTAGGCAAAGCAGTGAAGAGGCATGTTTTGTCCAGTCCCTATCCAGACCACTTCTTTTTCCTGTTATTTATTTTTCAATTACAGCTTACTTTAAGTACTATTTTTATTGGTTTCAGGTGTACAGCATAGTGGTCTACTATCATACGCTTTGCAAAGTGTTCCCACTGATACTTCTAGAACCCACCTGGCACCACACATAGTTATCACAAACGTATCGACTGTATCCCCTGTGCTGTACTTTGCATCCTCTTGACTATTTTGTAACTACCAATTCGTACTTTTTAACTCCTTCAGACCACTTCTTTGCAGGTATTTTTTTTGTTTGCACGATATAACTCCACTGACATCCAGGAGCAATCTCAAAGTGACACCATCTTTTGACCCTGGTCCCTGCCCCAGTCCGTGGACACTTCACCCAGTCCTGTCTCCTCAGCTGACTGAGAGGACCGAAGGACTTCCAAGATTATTGTTAGCAGCGAACTAATCTTCGCCAGTTTGTTCAGTGTTTCTTGAAGTGCAGTTACGGGGCCAGCAGCATCACCTGGGAATTTGTTAGAAATGCAAACTCTCAACCCCAAAGCCAGATCAGCTGAAGGGGGAACCCAGGGAGTGGAGGCCCAGCAAGGAGTGGCACAAGCCCTCCAGGTGATTCTAATGAACTTGAGAACCACTGTGCTAGATCCTTCCTGTAACAAAACTCCTACCCGTTTGGGCTGACCTCTCTCCTCAAAGTCCTTGGAAGGAGGGACAGGTGAGTGAAGGATATTTTTGTTGTTAACTTTTATTTATTGATTTGAAAGAAAGAGGAAAGGAGAGGAAAAAGAAACATCAGGTTAGTTGTTCCACTGATTCATGTATTCATTGATTTGGTTGATTCTTGTACCGCCCTGACGGCAACCTTGGCGGATCAGGAGGACGCTCTAACGAAGCTATTGGGCCAAGGCCAACTTTGAAGGCCAGCTGTGCCATTTGACCTACAGAGAGGGCTGGCTCTGTCTTCTCTTCAGGTTCTGCCTGTCATCACAGACACCCCCTCCCCACTTCCCATTATGGGGAATATTTAAGCATATTCCTAGTATGTAAATAAAGTGGGAGCGTATGATTAATCATTTCACATTTCTCTTTAGAAAGAGGAGTGAGATACCCAGGAAGGCCGCCAGGTGGCAGCCTCGTCCCTGCGCCGTCTGGATGTCACTGAAAGCTTGTTTCTGGCAGGTTCCTGAGGGGAGAGAAAGGCCATCCCGCGGCAGCGGTCACTAAGTCGAGATGGGGGAGGCTATGAAGATTCAACAGGAGGCGACGCTCCTGCTGGAGCTGGGGCTCAATCAAGCGCAATCAGTTTGAACTGGGGTCTGGAATAGCTCTGTCTTTTAATGAACACTGAGTATAAGCACGTGCAGATCACCCAGGGAGTTTTTCAATCTCCTGGTACCAGGCCAATCCCATCACCATCTCCGGGTAGCTCCAGGGCGTCAGTTCAGCTAAACATTCCTAGGTGTACGTAGGGCTGGGGACATTGAGATTAATCTTGGGGCCAAGTTGTTTCAGTGAAGAAACCTTGGTGGTTGCCTCATTCCCAAGTGTGAATTTAACAATGGAGTTTGTTGTCTTGGCCAGTTTTCTTATTCCCGGTGTGGGCAGAGTTTGTTGTAGGACAGAAAAGCATCGTTCCCCTCCTCCTCCTCCTCTCCTTCCCCCTCCTCCTCTTCATTCTTTCTCCCGCCCTCCTTCCCTGAACATCCAAAATTGTGGCTACAAATTGGAGCATAGTATCCCTACTTAAAAGAAAAATTTTGATCAAAAATACATGCTCTAATTAGTATTCTGAGTTGAAAACATTTTAAACCACAGAATTCTTTCCCTTTTTGCCATTGGTCACACTTCTTAGGTGTCCTCAGGCTACAGTCCCTATTCTGAAGGATATGATAGTAAAAATGGTGCTTCAAGCTTGATGAAAGACTGCTATTTTCTTCTCATTAGCTCATACTGATTAGATAGCATGAAAACATTGTATAATAACTGCTTGCAAAATTCTGTAGATTTACTCACTGAAGTTGGTAATTGTTCTATAACCTCAAACTCCTTTTGTACTGAACAGGTTTTATGAATATTTTTATGAGTATGTGTGAACATTTTCTTTTATATTTATTCTGGAAAATCCTATGTTTCATTGCAAAACTCTTAATTACAAATCAAGAATGAAACCTCAGAATGAAACCTGGAGGGAAACGTAGCTGTGGGTGTGAAATGTGACACGTGGTTTGACTCGGTGCCACAAGCATACAGGAGGCTGAGCTCAGCCCTTCGCACCAGAGGGAGCCCTAAGGAGCATCTCCAGAAGTCCCGCTGTCGGCGATGCATCACTAGCCCTTCCCTACATGCCACCGTTTGAAATGTACGTGTTACTAAAAGAAATGATTGGTCAGGCCCTTCCTCTGCAAAAGTCGTTCTCTGTGAGTGGAGACTGGATGAGAAAATAGGGAGGCGCAGGAACAGAGAGCCCAGTGAAAGAGAAGAACGGGTCAGGGAGAAGGGAAAGTAAACTTTAGAAATGGGGAGTTAAGGAGGTTTTACCTTTCATTTGGGACAAAAACAATGAAAATTTTGAAGTGGTTCATTTGTACGACGAACGCGCTCTTTTCCAAGTGAAGTTTTATTGTTTTGTGGGTGCCTCGCAGAGCAACAACAAGAAAGACAGACTAGTAGGGTGTTTCACATCGCAGACGGAGGTTTCCTGGATTCCGGAGACCTCTCCCGTGACAGCGCACATGTCCCCATGTCCCCGGCAGTGTGACCTAGCAGGAACTTCGACGCTTTGGGGCATTTGAACCAATGTGACTCAGGAAGTGATAAACTTTTGAGATCATCGTTGAGACTCAGTTTACATTTGAAATGAACACACACAAACTCCCTGGCAGACGATGGCAAGCACTCCGGTATGAGGGGTTGGCAAAGTGTGTGAGAAACCTGTTTGGTATTGCATGTAATTTGTCCTTTAATTGGTAAACCCCTATTCCTATGGCTACATGAAAATTTTAGGCATCGGTGCCTTTCTGTCTAAAAACATAAACATATTCGATTAGTGGGAAGCCACATCATTTGTTTCAATAGCTGCTTTTATTGTCTGTTGTTGATATGTGAAAATAGTTAAACACTTGCATTCCTCTCATCCTATTAAAGAAACTCCATCAGGGAACAGGGAGGTAACAGGTTTGGCGACAGCAGGCCTAGTCGCCCTGCTGTGAGGAAGATGAATAATGTGTTTTAATCTCTTGTCTATTGACTTTCCCCTGTAAAATGTGTGCACTATTCCTGAAAGAAGCTACTGCAGACTATATTTCGTTAACAGTTTATCTTTTTCATATTTTCGTCATTAAATCAAATGGTACATTTACTTACAAGGTTCTACATAAAATGAAATTGCTGCCTGACATTTCTTATTGTTTATAATTCCCATTTTGAAGGATCTAGTCACGCATTCTTGAAATTCTTTAAACGCTTTCAGTCTCCATACTAATAGTTTTCATTTTTCTTTCTTGGCTATTTGGCTGCCAAATGCTTTCCCATTTTAAGCATTATCTTGCTTATGTTTTATGGCTTACCTGCTATTTGTCAAAACAATTTTGAGAATGACATTTTCTATTTTCCCATTAGAACACAGCATGAAGAAGAATTGGATATAAAATATCATATTGGTGACTATTTTCATTAGACAAAGCCATTTTGTGAAAACTCAGGATTCCACTCAAAACAATTGGAGAAAATCAATTACTTGATGAATTCAAGAATAGCCGATGATACCCTGAGATAACACTACTTTTTTTGGAAGCGTAGTATTTGCTTTGAAAGACAATACCTTAAATGTAATTTCTTTTATTTCCAGGCTAATTTTTCCAGATCTCATTCGTGTGGACCGTGATCAATTGTGCGGTTCGTGCACGTCAGAAGTGCTTCACTCCAGGATGGTCCGCACTTTTTCTCGACTGTGGTGCAGTGTTCGATCATCTGTCTGATCATCTGTAAGGTCACAAGGGGCACTTTTACTAAATACCAGCTTACTCAGGGAATTCATTTACTCTGACTTTTTTCCATGTTAGAGAGAGAATATTTGGCCATAACTCCCCTAAATATGAGTAAATGGTTCACTGATTCAGATGGACGTTTCCCTCATTTTAAAATCTATGAAATTAGGGTGCATTTAATAATCAATGGTATCTTGCAATTATAATTGACGTTTTATTCTTTCTTAGTGACATGGAATAATGATACATTGTACACTCAATGGCATCATAGATTTAAATGACACATGACTAATTTAAATTTGGAATTAACAGTGATTTAACAGTTTTATGTTTCCAAGGAGATTTAAAAGTGTTTTTTGCTTTTATGGTTAATTGTACAATTAAGATTCTTGTGCCATTTTTACACACCAAAAGTCCCAAATATCCTGAGAATGAGGAACTGAAGCGCACTCTGCCACAGCCATCCGTCACAGTCGAGGGCCAGTCTGGGTGTCCTGCCGAGGACACCGGTCAGCTCTGCCTCTCACCCGATGTGCTTTGGTTGAGGCTGTCAAGGTAATTGCTGTTAATTGAACGTCTATTTTCCGTCAGCATGAGGATGTAATTTGATGTGCTATTCCTGGACATCCTTTTTAAAGAAATCATAAAACATTAAAATTGATTATGAACGTGTATGTATAGGCTTTCACAAGTTTGTGTTGGGTATTAAAAACTATTTTGTAAGTGACCGTGGGCTAGTTACTTACTGTAGGGCTAGGAGGGGGCTGACACATGACCTTCCTCTAGCACTTTCTTATGCATATGGGACGTTGGAGGGGGATTTTCCTTCAGGGGGAGACTGGCTGAAGCCCTGACAGGGGAAGTCTGGACGGACCCTCCCTCTGCTGGTAGATGTCCTTGTAGTGCTCATGGGCATTCATCATTGTTCCCAAACCCTCGAAACTGCCTTCAAGATAAGGATCATTTCTTCTTAAGTTTTGTTCTCCCCAACAGTATTCATTGGATGCCAATGAAAGTCTTTCATAATAAATGGTAGGGAAGGAGCATTTCTAGTTTGGCATCTTTGATGGCCTCTTACTCTTCCATCCAAATAAGAAATTGAACTCTAAGTTTTCTAATGCCTATTAGCTCCTATGTGCAGCCCCTGTGTACAAAGGCCGTTGTGATGGATGGGCCCGTCTGTTCAGCAATACTGAATGCATCCTCTGTGTCAGGCACTCCTTCGGAACAGAGGGTACAGCAAAGCACGAGAGATGAAAATCCTTGTCTTTAAGGAACTTGTCTTTTAGCAGAGCGAGGTCAGCCCTAACTTGAATACATAAGCACATCCCTAATATGTTAGCGTATTATATAAGTGGTGTGCAGAAAATAAAACAGAATAGGCAGGATGGGAAGTACAGGAGGAGAAAGGGTGGGTGGGGCACAGCTTGCTGTTGAGAAAGTCTCCTTTGGTCAAAGACTTGACCAGAGGAAAGGAGTGGAAAGAGAGGCTTCCAGGCTGAGGGAACAGTGAGTGCTGAGCAAAAGCTGAGACGAGAGAGGTCTGCCAGGGCTCAGGGAGGGCCAAGGGGGTCAGAGAGGTAAGGGAGGCCAGATGGTACACGAATGTTGGCTTTTACCAATGGGATCGAGGGAAATGGGAAAGTCACTGTAGGCTTTTAGCAAAGGAAGACACCATCCACTGACCTCTGAAAAGCATCACTCTGGCTAACGAGATTTTATTGTCACTTTAGCAGCCATATATATATATATGATATATGATATGATATATGATATATATATGGTACAAATTGCATAAGTGTAGGGGTCATAAGTTAGGCCAATATTTTTAAGTGGAACACATCGTGAGATGGAACGTTCTAGTCCTTGAGACGCAAAATATCCCCACCCACTGACAGCCATCCTGTGTTAGGACCTAGATCAAGGTCCTTAAGGAGAGTGACTATGTTCTGTTGTTGCTGTGCCCTCACACATGGCGCCTGCGAGTGCTCACTCACAGGGACCACCGGCCCCTTTGCAGACGGGCCGCACTTGGGAAGCCGGGGTCCTGTACGCCGGGTGGCATACGAGTCAAGGCTAAGTCTCCGTACTCCAGATTCGGTAGGTAAATAACTCCACAACGTTTTCACTCCCCGTATCAGACCCTCCGCTCAGCACGGGAAGGATCGGAGGCGTAAGAAGTGAGTGTCCTGGGGAGGACGTAAGAGAGTTGCCTGTAGGATTTTTGCTGTTCTCACTAGAGTGGAAACAGAAATGTAACTCTCTTCCATTCAGTTTTCTTCTGCCAGATTATTTTCTCTTGATTTTTGTTTCTTGTTCTTTATCTCTTTTTAAAAGCAGGTACTTCATTGAAGATAATATGCTAATAGAATTTTCTTGAAGAATCTCAGGAAATGTCTTCGGCTGAATGCCTCTCCTAAATGTACTGAGTCTGTCTCAGTGTTTGAGTGTGGGGGCAGTAAGGCTAACTCTCTGAGCACTGGGGTGGCTCTGTCCATCCCAAGGCCAGACTGCCGTGCAGCAGGTCACCCAGAGACATCCCTCACCCTGCTTCGTGAGTTCAGACCTGCGTTTTATCTTCCAACAATTTCTTTGATTTTTTGGTAGAAACCCCTGAGGAGTCGGTTTGTTTTCTAAAAATAAAAATGGGGAAAAATTAGAATATCTGTTTAAGAGTTTTGGAAAAACATGTGAAAACTGTTTTCAAGTAATTAAGCTTGCCTTGAGCTGATTTCTTAGCCTTGTTCCTCTCTTCATTTCTGCCTAGGGTAAGAATATTTTTGCCACCTGGTAACCATTTAGTGGCTTGCTGGCTGTCAAATTGGAATCATTAATCTAAGATCCACAAACACACTGACCTCATCAAGAACTATCAGCCACATTAATCACATAGTGAGCAGTAATTAATACCCTTGCCGCACATCTCAGCAGATGCCAAGTGTAACTGTGCCCAGAGACAGAGGCATGTGGTGGGTGGTCTAAAGGTGGTACTCCTTTCGGATGAATGGAGACACATTGGTAGGAAACACTGCCCAAAGGAGTGGGAAAATTGAGGACGCCTTTTCCTGTTTGTCTGGCAGTGTTGCCTCAGGCATGCACAATGGTTGTATGGATTTCTTTGATGGCTCTTTGATTAGTAAAACTAATCATCCTTACTTGGAACTATCGTGGTACCTTGATATATTTCCCTTAATGCAGTTATCAGAGAGAGTTCCCATTAGACAGCTCCCCTCTTTCCTACTTCTCTGTGAACACCCAGAAGGCTGATTAATATATTTATATTTAATATATTTATATGCCAACATTATATATTTATACACTATTAATAAATTTATATATCAATACATGCTATATATTAACAATAATATATTTACATACTAGCATATGATTGTATGTTGATTCATATATTTATATATCACTATATCTACATCAACATATTAATATAAGATATAACTATTTATAAATACATATATTTCTAAGGTAAGACTAATATAGTTCCTAGTACTTATTACTATATTGTTAGGTACCTATTAAACGAATATGCATCTGAATATGCCATATAGACAAATTAACAATGACCAAAGCATGTGTTTCTCAGGTGTAGACGGATTGGTGTCATATTCGTATTCCTGTTGCCTCGCAGTGTGTTGGGCACAGAAACGGTGTTCATTAGATGCTCATTCGGTGCATGTACTTCTTGACAGTCTCCAGGAAGATGCCTGTCCCCTTGGAATACTGCTGTTAATGTACATGTTAGCAATGGGGGCTGCTGCCAAATGAATTTTTACAAGACATGTTTATGTCAAAGGAAAAGCACTTTGTAGGAGGTTTGGAACTTTAACAATGACAGCAAAGAAATCTAGAGAGACACTTACTGTAAGTGAAAATATGTGTGTAATTTCACCTGAGGAGAAGAATCGGCACAAGTCCCAG
>PVKM010016086.1:0-27210 GCA_004027735.1 Carollia perspicillata | reverse complement strand
TCTGCACAGGTCTTAAAACTGGGCAGCACAGAATCACAATAAGCGAGGACCGACTAAAGGGTAAACATGCAGGCATTAACCAAGGGAGATAATTCTGAGCCTGGCAAGCTCTTCTAAATCATGAAGAGCCCTTTAGATAATGTTCTCTGGGAACATCTAACCCCCTCCTACCTACTTTCTTAAACATAAAACACGAAGGACTGTTCCTCTCAGATCACTGGTTCAAATTTAGGCCAGGCTATTAAAAGTATGCTTCCAAGGAGATCATATTTCTGATTAGGTCTTAGTGAAAGACCATCACCAATTTATCATGTAACTCCTTTGCTTACGATTTTTTTTTTATCATAGGAAGAATTAATACATTCAGTAACTAAAGTGTTCCATAAGAAAGAGAACCTTACCCTGTGGATTTAAGATAATTATAACAGAAATTGTTAACAGCCTGCTGTATATTTTTAATAATATATAGATGGTATTTATATATTTGGCCCTTTAGTAGAAGAATTCTTATTTATTATATGCATAAAATTCTCTGATATAATTAACTAAGAATGTGAAGATATTGTATTGATATAATGAAGATTATTTCTGTTCACCAGACCAAAACTTCCAATAAGGATTGAAGACTTTTTCAGAAGAAGGGAAAGGCTGATATTATTCTATTCTATTTTACTATTTCAAATAAAACTCTACATTTCAAATAGCACTCAGATGTATAGAAAATGCACCTCAATATAATACAGAACTTCATACAATAATTGTTAAACTATGGTTTGTGAACTATGTTATATGAAAATATGTGTATATATACATATTCATACATATATACATACACAGTACTCTTCTCAACATTTTGCTATAAACTTTCTTGCAAAATTTAGCATTTGCATTTGTAATTAACACCATTTTTGTGATCACTGAGCTCTCACAGTAATTGTGTTAACTGTTTCATATCCCAAAGGTAATAAGTTCTGGAAATCCTGTTATTCAATCACTTCAACCCATCCAATCACGGTTGAACAAACAGTTTAAAATAAGCTCTCCACTTTGCTTAAACTAGTTTAAGTTTGTTTATATTGATCATCCTGACTAATTGGCAGGGTATAGGGAATCATTTATAGCAACTACATTTCTAAGGCTTACCAAAGAATGATGAATTTGGATTATAAAAACAGACATTGAACTAGAAAAAAAAAGATTTACAATGAGATTAGCCTCTAAAAAAGGATATGAAGGGAAGTTGAAAAAATTCACACGAGGTCGTTTCTGTATGTTGAAGTGGATATGAAAACATTCACCTTCCATTTCTTCCCATTCAAAGGCATACTCCAACTTGGACCTGTGCTAAACTTGTGGCTCTAAACTGAAACAAGTCAGAGAGAGGAACAGGTGTGTGAAAATCTCTGTTCTCTCATGAAATATGATTTGCATGATAGACCATCTTTTCATCTAATCACTTATAATGTTCTTTCTGATCTTTTCAGAAATTCTTAACCTAAAGCCACAGTATGACATCTATATTCAAGGTAAATGTATCACCTTTCACTTGTGGAATGTTCTCTCTTATCTCCAGATTTTGTTCATGTATTTGTGCTGGATAGTTCTGGTTCAAAGTCTCTGATGAAGTTGTATTGAAGATGTCAGCCCCCAAAGCAGGCATCTGAAACCCTGACTGGGTCTTCTGCCAAGACAGCTTGTATGGCTGGCAAGTGGATCCTAGCTATTGTCCTCTCTGTTTCTTGAAATTGGACCCCTGCATAGGGCTGTTTAAGAGCTCTCAGGGCATCTGGCTTTGGTGGTTGGCTTCCTCTAGAATAAATGGTATAGAAAGAACAAAATGGAAGTAACAGTATCTTCTGATGCATGTGTGCTGCTTCTAGGACCTACCCATAAAAATATGCTGGTTCCTCCTGCATGCCCTTTCTATCCAGACTAGCTTAGTGATCTTGGAAACCATTTGTTGAAGACAAAACCAAAAAAGAGATCTGGTTTTGGGATTACTGCTTGGACCAACCAGGAACCCATTTTTAGATTTCATTTGAGTGAAGTGAGTAATAAATATATTGTTTTAAGCATCTGAGATTCAGGGCTTTATTGGTTGGAGCAGTGAGCAATTCCCAAATCAAACAGCGTAGGTTTTGTTAGAATCTAAAAGTCAGCTAGTAAAAAATTAATAATAATGCCTCCTGATTTTCTGAACAATTTTTTTTCTTGGTCTAATTCAAATTAAAGTTAAATTAAGCTTATAACTCTCTGTTAAGTTTTGAGGGAATATTGGTTGAAGTGCAACATAGTGGAAAAACATAGTATGTGTATCATTATTAATACTTTGAAACTAGCCACTCATGTTTAGAGCATTTTCTGCTACTTAAATGACCAAAATAATATAGAAGGGAAGGACTATCTTTTTAACATTTGCAAAATAATATATGTCCATTAATTGTATATATTTCTGTTATACGTTTCAAGAGGTTTAACAATTCAAATGGGAATCATTAAGATCTGTGAAAACATGGGGTACCTGCTGCCAGAAAATGAAGTGACAAGAGGAACCTAAAATTCCTCAAAAAGAGAAAATAATCTCTCCTATATTTTGAGAACAATGTGAAAAATTTTAGCTTATCACATTGCAGCTGAAAGACATGTGTACCTACATATATATAAGTAGGTGCATACTTTTTGATTATACATATATATCTTGAATATATATATTCACCTATACATTATCTATAAAATAATAAATACTCAAGTTAAAAAAGTTCATCATCACCAAGCCCTTATTATATAAAATGTTAAAGGGATTTATCTAAGAAAAAGAGGATAAAAAATATGTACAGTAAAATGACAACAAACTCACAGTTATTGACAACCACACCTAAAACAAAAACAAAAACAAAGCAAACAACTAGAATAGGAACAGAAACACAGAAATAGAGATCACATGGAAAGTTATCAATGGGGGCCTGGGAGGGGGAGAGAGAGCGGGGAAAGGTACAGAGAATAAGTAGCATAGATGGTAGGAGGAAAACAGACAGGGGGGAGGGTAAGAATAGTATGGGAAATGTAGAAGCCAAAGAACTTATATGTATGACACATGTACATGAACTAAAGGTGGGAAATGTGGGTGGGAGTGGGTGGCAGAGTGGAGGGGATCAAAGGGAGGGAAATGGGACAACTGTAATAGTATAATCAATAAAATATATTTTAAAATAATAAAATGTAAATACAAAAATAAATAAATAGATAAATATGCAATATACGAGGTCTGTTCTGAAAAAAGCCCATCCATTGTTAATATAAGGAGAAGGTTTGTGCAACATCGATGTAGCTTGGCAACCAAGGAGAGTGGCCTGGAATGTGCATGCGTGGACAATGACGACTTCACTGATACAGTCAGTGGGGGTGGTAGACACTGTTGAATGAGCATGGGTGCTGTGTAGTCATTTTATTAAAAATGAATGAGCAGGTAGAGCAATGAATCTGCATCAAATTTTGCATTAAGCTTGGACATTCCTCCATGGAAACTATTCAGATGATTCAGAAGGTCGCAGCTATGGGCAACTAGTGATGGGCAGCTTCATAACAACAACATGCCTGCTCATGGATCGCATCTGGTGCAGTGTTTTTTTGGCTCAACATCAAATCACCCAGGTAGCTCAGCCCCCTACAGCCTACATTTGGTGTCTTGCAACTACTGTTTTTTTCTAAAACTAAAGTCACCTTTGAAAGGGAAGAGATTTCAAACTATCTGTGAGATTCAAGAAAATACAAGACAGTTGATGGTGATTGGGAGAACTGTGTGAGGTCCCATGGTGTTCAATTTGAAGGGGACTCAGGCATTATTGTCCTATGTACAATGCTTCTTTTCTCTTATATTTTCTTTAATAAGTGTCTCTTTTTCATAGTACATGGCTGGATACCTTCTGGACAGACCTTATATAGCACATATATGTGTATATGAGAGTTAAAGAAATAAAACTGAGGCAATTGTTTTTGCACCAAAATTTTCCTGTTACATCTTATACTAGACTAGGCTGTTGGTTTCAAAGTCCATCTCATACCCCATGTCTTCTTGCTGTCAAAACTCTGTTCAGATACTAGGCAGAGAGTTCTCGATCTGATGGAAAATAGGCCCATCCTTTTTTCTATCAGATCAATGAGGTATTGAGAAGTCAACTTGTGGTTACGGGGTGGGTATGCTGGAGTTTTTTTCTCCTCTGGTTAAATCTCCGCTGATCATCACTCCTTTTTCTCCTATGACTGAAGTTGAACACAAGGCTCTGAGATACTACAGCCAACCAACCACCATGACAGAAAGGGTGAGAGAGCTAGAAATGCCACGCAGAACTCCCACTGTGTGAGTGCTGCATCCACCGGAACCAAGCAGGCAACTGTTGATCTTGGGCTTTCAGTTATTTTGAGAGGGTCCCTTTAACTTAATGCTAATGTAGCAGATGCCATTGGTGCCTTGCCTACGCTCACTACCATGTTAGAGTGCACTGGCTTGACTTTTAATTAAAAACACCTGTGCTTTTTTCCCTAAGAGCTTTCTCAGTCAATCAGGTCCTACTTTGCCACCCAATCAACAAACCAGCAGTGATCAGGGAACACCACCATCCCCACCTACCAGAGCAGGCCTCAACCAATGACCAAAGGCAGTTGGTGTATAAATACTTCCCCCTTGAGTGACATAACATGGTTTACCGTGGTGCCCAGACTTCCCTGCGTGGCTAAGCTCCAGGTAGCTACAGTGGTTATTGCTTGATAGGGACCCTTGTTGGCTGACCTTCCATCCTGGTCTCATTTCCTCACTTCTTTACAGGGTTTCCTTGGGATCACCTCCAAAATAAACTCAACATACTCCAGTCTTTGCTTTAGGGTTTGCTTCTGGGAAAGTTCAAACTAAGACAGCTTTTATGGATTGAATTTAAAAGATACACATCTTCATATGACTTTCTTTTTTGGTGGTATAAAATAAAGGGTTATTTTAGCAGTTGATATTAAATACGATACAGTATGTTAGATTTTCTTTTCTTCATGTATTTACAGTGTGATTTGATCTTTATGGTGTCCCTAATTTATAATTGTGTAATTATTGCTGTACTGATATAAGTAAAGGTTTTGTTTAAAAGAGCATTTGGCTGGTATCCCCCAGTGAAAACTTCCTAATTGCCCACTAAATATCTTTGAAAGAAAAATAAATAAATAAAAGGAAACAAGAAATGAAAAAAAAATTTAAATGGCAATAAAGAATAGGACTGATAATTATCTTACTTCCTGACACTTGGGAGACTTGTCATTCAGTACAAAACAGATGAAAATACATTTTAAAAATGTAAAATGAAAAGTGAGTTTCCTAGAACCGCCACAAGACATTACTACCAACTGGCAGCGGAAAACAACAGAAATGTGTTTTCTCTCAGTTCTGGAGACCAAAGATGCAAAGCAAAGGTGTTAACCCGCTTTCTCCTGCTGGAGACTTAGAGGGAAAGTCCTTTCTGGGCCCCACCCCTGCCTTCTGGGGGTGGTCAGTGGTCCCTCACGCTTGGTTTGTGTCTCTTGCTTCCTTCTTCACATGTCTATTTCCATGGCCTCACCCCAAATATAATTCTCTTTTCTTTTCAAAGGACATGAGTCACTGGACTTGGGATCTAATCTAAATTCAAGATACTCTCACCTTGAAATCTTAACTTTATTACATCTGTAAAGACCATACTTCCTCGTAAGGTTATTTTCACATGTTCTGGGGCTTGGGACTTGAACTTAACTTTTGAGAGGATGTAATTCAACTGTCTACTATGAGTAAGATCAAAAAGAGACACATGAAAAATGATTATTCAGTAACAAAATACAAAGTTGCATCTCAGGCAGTAAACAGCTAAATAGATACAATGAGAGATTAAATCAGTGAGTGCGTGACAAATGAGCACTCGCACAGGTAAGAAAAGGACAAAAAATTCAGATGTGACTGAAAGGAAATAGCGGAAAGCCAACCTTTGCATTCAAGGAAGATCTGAAGAAGAGTGCAGGAAAAAATCAATTGGAACAAAAACAACACTTACAGATGTAACCGAAGAAGACTTTTCATAGATGAAAGAGGTACCTAACTGTAGCTATACTGATTAAAATGCCTCACCATTAATCACGGAAAATCAGTCTTGAGAAAAACCACTTGTCCTGTCATTAAATATGAAAAGAAAGTGCCCTGTCAGCATCTATTCACCATAACAAAAGCATAGCACTAACAACGATGAAACTCAAGCAAGCTTCAGATTTATTCTCAAGCATAATACATACTACAAAGCAATTCAGAGAGTCGGGGCACAAGTCCTAGGACCACGACTTTTTCTGCGAGCCACTTTGCAGCCCTTATGTAGGAAAATGAAAGGAACCTCAGTAACGGTGATAAATGTGGAGAGCCAAACATAGTGGTCAACTGCCAACGAGGTTCAGGTCACTTCATTCTCCCACCAACTCTATGAGTTAGAATGCTGCCCCCCCATTTTTTTCAGAGATGGGATGGGGATCTTACAGAGGTCAAGAAATTGCACACACAATTATTTATGTAGGCAAGAGATGGGAAATCATTTGTACCATGTAATCCTTTTGAAATATTCCTTAAACTATGCAATTTGTACGAATAAAAATGAATCAAAATTTAAAATTTAAGACTTGCTAGTGAGTACTAAAACAGGTTATGTAGTATAGTACCAATAACTGTCAAATTATAAGTATCATTATACGAATTCAAAAAGGGAAATATAAAACAAATAATAATATTTTAGTAATCACAGTAAGAATCTATTTAAAACTCTAAATTTTAATAATATATTAGAGAATTGAACATGATATTTCAGATCATGTAACAAGTCTTTAAAAATATCCTGTTTAACTTATAGCTATAATAAAAAGAAAAAGTAACAAATATTTATGAAAACCAAAAAGAGCTACTACAGGATTTAAAAATCTTCTAGACAATGAAGAAGAGAGAAGTAAACAAAACAAAGTTCACATTACTGAGAAATTTAGCCCTTTGGAAAAATTTACTTTAAAGTCTCTTGATACACTAAATAAAAAACAGGTACAAGAACACATAAACTCTCTTATGCTCATAAAATCAGAGGAGAAAGTTAAATATAAAAAATAAAGTCTAAAAAATTTTGGGAAATCTGTAGCTTAAAATTTATATGGTCTTTCTGTAGAGAGACTTCTACAAAGCAAGTATGATAGAAGATATTGAAATAAAATGTTTTTAAAGTCGATTATGAACAATTGTCAATAATTGCATAAACAAAAGTATAAAGCAATTGCAAATTGGAAAATACATTTTGCCACTAGTACTGGGGACAAGTGGTTAGGACCCCAAAAAAAACTAAGTGCATGTAGATCATCAAAAAGAATATTTACTCTATAACAGAAAAGCATATTGCAACCCAATGTAATTCAAATAAATAGAAACAAAGTCAAGGTGGTCCTAATAATGTGAGAATTAAACAAACACACACTAGGGTATAAAGTTCCTTCACCAAATGTACTTTTTTAAATAGCAAACTGTTGGGGGAAAGAGTAGAAATATTCACTATCTCAAAATATGAATGGCTGAATATTCAGAATAGCTTCCTTCTTTTTTACCTAAATACTCTTATATATTCTCTTGTTTTTAACCAGCAGTCATCATTGCTTTAATCAGGTGAAGACACAATATTTCTTTCTTTTCCCTTTGGTTGAGATTAACATAGTAATATAACATTAATATATTTTATTTATTTGAATAATAAGCTAGACATTGTGATTACCACTTGATATAGATATCTAAATTAATCACCATAATACCAAAATAGATAATATTAAGATGCTCATCAAGTGAACAAAATATAGTTCAGAATATTGCTGTCTCAGACCTGCCTCTGAATCTATAACTGTGTAATTCGATTTTTCCAGTCAGTTTTCCTCTGCCTCATAACTGGAATAAAGGTTAGCCAAAAAAACTTACTGGCGCCTATTTTACCTTGACTCCACCCCCAACCTATTAGAGGGGAATTCGCTAGAGGAGGTGGCAGGGACCCTGAGATCCGTGGCTGACAGGATGGTTATTATTGTCCATTACCCAGAAGAAAAGCTTCCAGGTGTTTAAAAAGACCTCTTTTTGCTCTCTGCAGATGGTGTCAGTCAATTGCAATCAATACACATTTAAGCAAAATTGGAGGGAGCCTTAGACTGGCCAGAGTGTTTGACAGTATTCAAAGAAAGACCATCACTCTAAATATCTCTAAAAAGTAGTAGCTAATGACTCAGAGAATACTTAAACATAAGAGAAAAGTAATCTCTCTTTTCCCTTGTATTTTCTCAAATATATTTTGTTTAATAATTGTTCCATATTAGATCATATTATAAGCCATATGTAAAGTGTTGCATAAAACTTTATAAGTGTATGTATACGTATAGATATATATTATACACATAAGCATGTACAGGCATGTATATATATGTATAGAGGAACCATATGTCACCCAGATGTACCCCACTCTCCCCACCCCTGCAGATAATAGTGTTCTGCAGAGAATAATAGATGGCAGTGAAAAAACATCTTGACCACCCAATCAAATTAATTTCATCAAGGGTGGTATCTTAGAATATTGGTGTCATGAGGCAGGAATCATTTACCATGCTATATACTGTCATATATTAAATACTTAGAAAGAAGCCTGGGACATGAGTACTGAGCAAATGTTTGAATAAGTGAGTGGTAGTCAGAAAGAGGCACACAAAAGAATGGATGAAAGTGCATTAGGAAAATCGGTGCTGATTCATGTACATAATACAATACAATGGAAAATACTTGGGCAAAGAGTACCCATGAGAAATAATTCTCCTACCTAAAAGAACTAATTTGATTTTTTAGTATAATTTTTAGTGCAACTGATAAAACAATGAAAATGATACCATCAAAGAAATTATTAATGTTTTCTGAGTCTTTCCCAACAAATGAGAATTTCTAAAATCATATACCTGAAAATTAAGACTCAAATTTTTAAGGAAATAATTGTTTGAGTGGTAGAATTCACTGGGACCAACAGGTCAAGTGTTTTATGCAGTGAGTTGAGATTATCACTCCTTTAGTCTCACGCCTATTTCTCTGAGTTACTTTCTAACTGAAACTTTTTTACTATGATAGTATTTATTAATTTCAGGAGAAATTTATAGTACCAGTAATTTAATACATTTTCCTATAGTACAAGCTAATTATTTTCCAAGCAATAAAACATTTTACTCTGATGCTTACTGATACTACAATGAAAATAGTTACAATCTTACGTTTATGACTGTACTTAATATATCATATTTTCGACTATAAGACACACCCCCAAAATTTGGGAGGAAAATTTGGGTTCATCTTATAGTCTGAATATAGCTTACCTGGCTCACTTTGCAGGAGTGGGAGTGGTGGAGCGGGGTCATAGGTTATTAAATATTTTATCACATATTTTTTGCTTCAAATTTTTTTTTCCTATTTTCCTCCTCTAAAATCTAGGTATGTCTTATGGTCCGGTGCATCTTATAGTCCTAAAAATATGGTAATCATCTCACTGTAGAAATAAGAACATTGAAATGGCAAAGAAAAACCACCCTAAATAATGTGAAATAGATTCCCTGCTCCTTGCCGGATGAAAGGGTGAATAGGGTTGTTCTACTCAGGTAGATAGGCTTTGTCGACAATTTCATTTTGACAAGAAGAGTGATGAAAAACACATTAAAAGTAAATGGCCAATAAATAAAATCTGTTGTAATGGAAAGTTTCCTGCAATAAGAAAGTCAAATTGAAATGATAAGCTACTGAACCTAGAAAGGGAAGAAAAACACGTGGCAGTTTTGAGACCACGATCAACCAAACAAAGATAACCAAAACAAAAGGTAGACAGATAAAGCCAGGGCTAATCTAGAGTTGCTGTTTGTCCCTTTAGGTGATGGCAACTATCAAAATGACAGGAGAGATCTGTGTGTCATTTCAGTCTCAAGGCAATTTTAATAATAGCACTGGCAAGATCCGGATTGAGAACGTATGGATGGGACTGACTGCGTAGCCCTGGCAACCACCTCAAATTTGGCATAAGTCTGTTGCTTCAACTTTCTTTTACCATTTGCTCTATGTTATTACATGTGACATGTCTGTTTTGAGTGTCCCTTGGGGAATTATAGACAAAGAAAATTTCACCAGTTTTACATTTCATAGCTCTAAAAAAAAATGGTACGACATGAGAGTTGGCAACCTGAGCATAGCGGTAATGATAAGGTTCTAAAACTGGTGTAGCATTATACCATTCATCTCATCTGAAAATGACCTTTTGGACATCAATCTCATTGTTAAGACTTACCTGGAGTATTATGGATGATGATTCACAATGTTTTCCTCCATAAACTTCAGGTAACAATCTTAAGCAACTAAGAGAAATTCTGAAGATTTGGCTACTTGCTACGGATCTTCTTAAGTCTGGAAACTTAGTATATTTCAGACTATAAGATGCACTCCCTTCAAATTTGGGAGGAATAATGGTTGTTAATGCTACTGTTGAGTTCTGTTTATATTTACATTGGTGAAATATGGTGTTTTTTATGTTATTAAATATTTTACCACATTTTTTTGCTTCAAATTTTTTTTCCTATTTTCCTCTAAAACCTAGGTGCACCTTACAGTCAGAACAATATGGTACATTTTCATGGCATATGTTGTGTGACAGCCAAATTTTCCAGTCGGAAAAAGATACAGAGAAATGCTCATCACATTCACTTGGTTCCTATATTTTTTAAGGTTGCAAGAATTAATATTAAATAGGGGAAACTCAGTATATCCAGCAAGAAGCAGCAAGGTGAACAGAGAATAAACAGAACAGGCTACATAAACCTTAGGCCCTGGGAGGCCTAAGTACCCCTGAGGCAATGGTGAACAAGGCTAGGCAGAAATGCACATATTTACAGAAACTGAAATCATGGTAAATCTTGGCTGTGTCAAGGGCAAAGTACACCAGATTATTCGTTTGGATAGGTTATGAATCTTGCTCAAGGAAAATGGACCCTTTGAAGCATCTACAATTTGGAACGTTCTACATTCCAAGTTAACTTGACACTTTGATTGTTGTGGCGAAAGGAGTCTGACAAAGACCCAGGATTACACTCACTCTTTTATTCATGTAAATAAAGGGAAATGAGTAGAGAGAATGAGAGCCTATTAGTTTGATAGTAGAGACAGTTTCTTTGTAGTATAATAAAAAAACTCAAAGTAGATTAAAATTGTTAATATCTATTTTTTTCCTTAAAGTAACATAAAGGTCATGCTGCCTTTCCCTATATGGATTAAAAGAAACAAACAATCCACATATACATTCATACCTCAGTACTCCTTGTCTTCAGAACTCATCAAACCCTGTACTTGTTGAATTTTGATGAAAAAAAAATGTTTGACCACTTGGCCCGTGCTCAGGACTCTTTACATTTGCTAGAACTTTTACGAGTCACAACGCTGCCCCACTAGAGAAAATGCTTCATCCTTTGGTACTGATTGGTTTCAGGACATGATTTCCAGAATGACTTCACAGCAACTACCAAGGTACCACTGTATTTGGTAAGCAAATTTATTAATACACGTATTCACTAAAATGATTAAGCATCTACTATGTGCCAGGCACTGTTTCAGTCACTAGAAATATAATGTGAAAAAAATAAAGGATTCTCTGTCCTCATGTATTGACATTCTAGAAAAAAGAGACAGTGAAAGGGGATAGAAAGTACAGCGGGGGGAGTGAGTTATTTTAAATGGAGTTTCAGGTAGCCCTTCCCTGAACTGATCTCTTTAGGTAGCACTTCCCAGTGATAAGGGAACATTTCAGCAGTGACTCAAAGAAACCAGTGGCATGAGGTAAGCCATGTGACAGCCTAGATCATTTTATTGAGCTATGAAGAAAACCATTCTGTTCAACCCCCAAGGAGATTTTTGTTTTAACTTGATAGATATGACTCAGTTTATAGCAAGGATGACCCTGCCATACCAAGGGAGGGAAATTCAGGATTTGTGTGCTCCGTCAAGGAAGAAAAATTTAGTATCATGATCACACATAATATGTTGCTGTACCAGCATGCACTTCTCTCAAAGACTTTGCCTACAGAAATGAAGGGTGCTTTGTCTTCCGAGGTGAGTGCAGTAAATGTCATGAAAGCCAATGGTCTAAATCATCACCTCTTCTGTGCCTTTATTTCTTTTAAAAAACATACTAGCACAGTGTTCCTTTCCTTAGAAAGAAAGGTGGTGGGTTTTTCTTTTAGGATAGATACTACTGCATTCCTAAAATATGTGGGGGAAAAAAAGCCACGTTTTTAATGATCAAAGTAATAGAGTCATTTAACAGAAAATAAAAAGTTTATGCTGCCCTTCAGAATTTGACAGCTATACTTAAATATCGTGGGATGAGGATGAGATGAGTCAGGGATTTTGAGGATTTTCACTAGAACATTTTTAGTTTGGATTAATATGGAGTAAAAATATCACTAACTTTATTCTTCTTGAGTAAATCTTTCTTTCCTGAATATAAAGGAAATGTCATTGAAACTGAAGGGACAAGGATTTTACACAGTTGAGTAAGTTCTCTTATAAAGATTTGTCCAGTGGAGAGCATGGCGCGATAAAGAAGAGAACGTTGAATCTAGTAATTTTCCATGTATCTTCTCCTAATGTTAGTGATTTTCATAAAATATGATCTTATTGAAATAGTTCAAAAGGATTCAGAGAAGCATGTGTGTATTTCTGGTGTGGTTAATTAGTAGTTTGGTTTTTGTGTGACAGGAGTTTCATGTATTTGCACATAAAATCACAGCCAGGAACAACATACATGTGAGTGATCATATATATGTGACTATTGAATATAAATGATTTCTATGAGCTGCAGGAATCAAAGCTAGTAAACTTCGTAAATGTGCATAATTCTTGGTGAAACATTAGCATAGCTACAAAATTAAGGTTGACTGTAATTACATTGCTCTATTCTATAGATATTGACAAAGGTAAATTTCAAGAACTAAATAGTTAGCATTGTTGGTGGATATAGATTGAAATGAACTGGGTGAATATTAAAATACATTTTTTAAACTTTGTGGAAACAGTCTCTAAGGCTGAGAGTTACATGCAGGAATTTTGCTGGGGTTCCTTCAGGAGAGCACCCAAGGAACAAAATAGCAATTTTACAGTGGAAAACTTGGCAGATGCCACTTTAAGCAAATAATCAAGGTTGGTGTCACTAGTAATAAGTTACGCTGATATCATGTATCACTTATATGATACAATGAGAACACTTCACTTCTGAAGTCACTTCACCTCATCAGTAACTCCAGTGATATGATGAGAAAACATCAGACAAATCTGAAGTGAGGGACACTCTACGAAATACCCAGCCAAGAGTATCTAAAATTGTCAAGATGATGAGAAACAAGGAAAGACTGAGAAATTGTCATAGATTGGATGTGACCAATGTATGACATGGGGACAGAACTAATGAGTGCAATGTGGTGTCATGACTGGATCTTGGAATAGAAAAATGACATTCGTGGAAAAACTAATGAAATCCAAATAGTCTTCATGTCTGTTTTTGTTTGCTTTAAGTTTTGTGTTGCTTAAGATAAAGATGCACGCATAGAAATATGTAAGAAAAGTATCTGTGTGAGTTGCATGCAACCACCTACCCTTCAGAAAAAGGAAAGAAAACGTGAGGAAGACTGCTTGGTTGGACAGTGGAAGGTGGTCAAACTTCAGTTGCACTTGAGGCTCCCGCTGGTCCTACCTGAAGCTCTGGGACTAGGATGGCCCTTTGGCATTATCTCAAATGAGGACAGGTATATCCGGGCTTCTGAGTGCTTGCCTCCTCAGTCATTGTTTAAAGCTGACCCCTGGGAGGGGCCATAGCCTTGGGCAGCTCTATACAAGGACTTAGCTATGATCTGGCAACAGCTGACACTCAGCAGCTTGGGAAGCGTTTGGCCCTGAAGAGGAAAGCTGGGTGGGTGGTGGGGGGAAGATGGCATCTTCACACCACTCACGTGAAAAACTGTTTCTCTTCTCCAGGTATCTAGGGAGCAAAATGAAATGAGGGATAATTAAATGGTAACTACTGTGGCAAAAGTGAATAGCAATATTAACAGGAACATGTGTGTATGCACATATTTATAAAATGCCACAGGTTCCAAGATTAAATAGATATTCTGTACACTTTACAATTCCTTTGGGACTAGGGAACAATACAGAGAGAGATCTTAGGAAATTGGTTATGGGCATTCATCTCTAGTTATTCATTAGCTAGAAATGGAACGGAGTAGAAAAAGTAGGATGAGGACATTTTTTCAAAATTATTTAAAAATTTGCATCATGGTATTATTTTCGAAAGCCCTATCAAATATTGGTATTTTTTTAAATTTTAGATATTGTGTTTTTAATAGTTAGCAATACTTTCTTTTTCTTGCACAGATACTAAATTTAAGTGTGAATAAATCAACTGTTTTAAAATAGTTTCGTTTGTAATTTTGAGAATAACCTTTTTAGTTATTACATAATTTTAATTACAGAAAAAGTTTAAAATGGTCTGTGTAGCTTTGTGTTTGCACTATGCAAAGTTACAGCAAAACACTAAGGAATAGTTTCTCTTTGTGAAGTGTCTTTGCCTCCACAGGCGTATTTTGCACATTCTAAAGCTTCCTTGATATTTTCTACAAACCGACTGATAAGTTGGAATGTACAATAGGCTTGGGAACAATAAGATAGGAACCTGATGGCAACGTTTCTCAAACTTGATTCACAGCCAGATAAGCGTCCTGAGTATTTGACTTCTCTTTGCCTCAGTGTCCCTGTGTGTTGAAAAAAAAAGCCTATCTTTCTCTAAGAGAATCAATCTAGATTAGCTGAGAGATTTGAGAAGCGTTCTTTCAATTCCTAGGAGAAAAAGTTACATTAAATTACTTTTCATCTATTTCTGCATCATGGATTAGTAATCTAGGGCTGATGGGTTCATGAGCTTTCATAGTGTTAGGGGGCCTCTGAACTCACTGCGTAGTGCATTTTGTGTTCATGGAGAAATATATAGATACAGGGGCAACCAAAGTTTTTACTAAATTATTAATGTGGTCTGTTCCCCTCGGATTTTAAGGCCACTGTCGTGTACAATACTTTTGTCAGATCGTCCACACAGATGTTATTCGTCTGAAATGCTGTCTTTGGCAAGGAATCCGCGGAAGAAGCAAAGGTCACACATAAGAGAGATTTTGCTCCTTGAGTTTGATGGGATACACTTATTCTTAGCGAAGAAACCTTCTCTCTGGAACCCTCCCTCAGCCCTCATTACCCTCAGAGGGCACGTCTTCAAACAGTAATGAAAGTCTTTCTTCTGGTCACACTTTACCCTTTAATTCTGGTTTGGTCCTTGGGTGAGTGGAAAGATATTTTGATTATGCGTTCTCTTTCACTCCTTTCTTTCATTATTCCACTACTTAAATAAAGGTCCATGTTAACACTACCCTAGACCCCCCTGTCTCAGTTCACTCTGCGCCTGAATGGCATTTAAGTTTAGAACAGCATTCATATTCAAGACAGCCCCAAACAAATCTACCAGTGACTATCAGAGCATCATTTTAGATCCATCTTCCCTCACAACACTGCCTTTAATCTTTACAAAACGAGGATGAAGTCCTAATCTTATCAATGACCCTTATCTGCACTCAGCTGCCCTTTTTATAATAGAGATTCCAGCTCTAATTAGACACAGATGTGTGCATGTCTATGCCTACCCGACAAGAAAACGCTCACGGAAAGGGCAGTTTTTTCATCCAACCCAAGTAGACTTAATCACTGGAGAGTGAAGTGTATGTCTACCCAGCATCCTTTAGGAGCGCAACAGGTAAAGAAATTCCTGCTATGATTTACTACAATATTTATTTTTCTCTCTTAATTTATTACTCAGCCTTTGGCAAGGCAGTTTAAAGAATGCAGGTTGGTGTAGAACTTTAGGAAGGCTGAGAGCATGCATTACAATCACAAAATTTTCAAGGCTCACAAAGCTTGCATAATTACACAGGCTGCCTGGGCCTTCCGGCACTTTTCAGCCATAATGGCAATCTGGCTAATTTCCCACTGGCTTAATCTATAATTTCAAAGACACTTTAAGCGGTTATGATTATTCTGTTTGCTTTTCAGGTGACCTACACCATTTATATTGAGTGACTAAGCTCTTGGTCTGATTAATTAGGAAATGCCTGTTCTAATTTCATATTTTTTTCCCTAAAAGTTGTTTCTTTCTAATAACAAGCTTTGGATGATACAGCGGCAAATACTTCTCATCAAGAGTCACTTTTTGCAATCTTGACAACAGTTGAAAACCAACTGTTATCTGACTTTTATTTCTATTGGAACTCTTTACTGAAATACCAAATAATACATCAGTGCAAAATCTGGTGAAATTCAAAAGAAGCCTGAAGTTTAGGTTATAGTAAGTATCCTATTTATCTTGTCTTAGCTTTGACAAATATACCACGACTACATACAATGACAATATTAGACAGCTGGGTGAAGAGGTAAATGAACTCTGTATTATTGTTGCAATTCTTCTGTCAATCTAAAATTATTTCAAGTTAAAAGTTTTAAGTATTATTCTCATTGTTTGTTAAAATTGGTTCATAAAGCTGTCAAATGTGTTTAAATTTGTAGAGGGCTTGTTAACAATTCAATGAGGTAGAACATAGGTAAGAGCTTATAATTATCAACGCATTATCCTGACATCTGATTGAACAAACAGGGGCAGGATACCTCCTAATCTGTTCCCATGTGATTTAGAGATGATGATCTGTCTTTCTTATTTCGGGTTTGTTTTTGTAGGTTAGGGAAATGCAATCATTAAGTCTTCTCAAGTAATTTATTGTAGTAAGCTCTTTGATTCTCTCACATTAAAGGCCTACAAAGTCAGTTCTTGGTCCCCTGTCCTAGAGGACATACTTCAAAAGACTGAGAGCAGGAAAGGGAAAAGTTATGTTATGTATTTGTATTTGTTGGTTTAGACACACTCTTAGCATTATTTCCTGCAAATATCAGCAAGCAATTCTTGAGAGTGGAATTCAGAAGTCAGAATATAAGAAAAGAGACAAACTCATTGTCTTCATTCAAAAACTTGACATTGTACCTTATAAAAATAGTTTCCCTTAACATGACTTCTAATCTTACAAACTATGAAGATATTACCCCACCTTTATTTAACACTAAAGATAAAGTGTTACGAGAAAATACTTCTGTCCAGCAGTTAGCACTCTCCATGACTATGCCAAACATCAAGCCTGGCTCACTCCTCCTCAGACCCCTCTCTGTGGAATGAATATGGAATTTTTGGTGTGGTTTGTTTAATATTTAATCACGATAATAAATCATGAAAGAGAAGACATGTATTAAGTCTGAAATTAGAGAAAAATGTATAAATCTCTGGAGTATTTTTATTAATTGTAGTTTTTAGCAAAAACATAAAAAATAATTAATCCTAACTATAAGAAAGTGTCACTAGAAAGTATTTACATTTGACCTATTTGTTTATTATTTTACTTACAAGTAGTATTTTTACAAGGTGTTAATTTGTGAAAGAGAGCAAATGTCATTATTTGTTGACAGGCATGTCATTGGTAGTTATTAAATAGGTTAGGAATTTAAGCAGGTAAAGAGGTACAAATAGTACAAGCACTAAGTAATGTCAAATATGAAATCAAAGCGGAATTTATAGATCATTAAGCAAGGGACAGATGTGGTTGTAAAGCATAATATTTCTGAACAACAACAACAAAACCCCCACAAAGACCTAAGTAAGAAACTGATCTTGTATAAAATCTAAAGAAATGTGAAGTCCAGAAATCTACAAGTTTTGGAAGCCGGAGTGTTTAACAATTGGTTGACCTTTCAGTCTCTTACAAGTGTAGTCACTGAAGGCACACAGTTGCTAATTAGCTAAGAAGTCAAGTTAATAAAGTTGCTACAGAAAGATGGAGATGGGTTTAAAAACAGCTCTGATGAAGGATAGGGACCACGACCAAGGGATCGCCTTTCCCTCTCTTGAAGGTGGAGGATAGGAGCTTGTTATTCTTGACAGTCTAACTCTTTAAGTTGGAAACATATTTTTTTAACTTTTTAAAATTGTTGTTCAAGTACAGTTTTCCATCTTTATTCCGTCCCAGTCCACCCACCCAGCCCTCCCACCTGCCTCCCATTTCCACTCCCATTAGTTTTTGTCCATGTGTCCTTTATATTTGTTCCTGTAATCCCTTCCCTTTTTCCCCTGAAATTCCCTCCCCTCCCTCCTCTGGTCACTGTCAGCCTGTTCTCTATTTCAGTGTCTTTGGTTATATTTTGCTTGTTTGTTTGTTTTGTTGTTTAGATTCCTGTTAAAGGTGAGATCATATGGTATTTGTCTTTCGTCACATGGCTTATTTCACGTAGCATAATGCTTTCCAGTTCCATTCATGCTGTTGCAAAGGGTAAGAGCTCCTTCTTCCTTTCTGCTGCATAGAATTCCAGTGTATAAATATACCATAGTTTTTTGATCCATTCATTTACTGATAGGCACCTAGGTTGCTTCCAACACTTGGCTATTGTAAATTGTGCTGTTATGAACATTGGGGTATAAAGGTTCTTTTGGATTGGTGATTCAGGGTTCTTTGGGTATAATCCTAGCAGTGGAAAAGCAATTTACAGATTCAATGCAATACCCATTAAAGTACCAATGGCATATTTCACAGACATAGAACAAATGCTTCAAAAATTTATATGGAACCATAAACAATCCTGAATAGTTGCTGCAGTTTTGAGAAAGAAGAGCAAAGTAGGAGGGATCACAATACCTGATACCAAACTGTATTACAAGGCCACTGTAATCAAAACAGCCTGGTACTGGCATAAAAACAGACACATGGACCAGTGGAACAGAACAGAGAGACCAGAAATAAACCCAAGTTTCTATGGTCAATTCATATTCAACAAAGGGGGCAGCAACATAAAATGAAATAAAGATAGCCTCTTCAACAAATGGTATTGGGAGAACTGGACAGCTACGTGCAAAAAAATGAAACTCGAGCACCAACTTACACCATACACAAAAATAAATTCAAGGTGGATAAAAGACTTAAATATAAGCTGTAACACCATTACAGTCCTGGAGGAGAACATAGACTGGAAACATATTTTTATCACCTGTTTCCCAGCTTTATCTTTGCCCACTGGCCCATAAGTGCACCCTACAATTTAGGCACATGGACCAAGACAACCCTCCCTGCAAACAGACTTGTGCTGTGCACATGCTGGAGCCATGCTCTTCTGCCATTTTTCCATTTGGTAAATTCCCATTCATTCTTGGTGCAAACGTCATGCAATTTGTAGAGCTTTCCCTAAGCCACTGATACTTGCTAAGTGAAGTATTTTCACATTCCTCCACTAGTGCCTAGATAAGGTCACCATCTTCCTCCTTTCCATTCACATAGAACCTTGGAATAGCCATAGTCAAATATTCCTCACCGTATATTGCTAGTATGCATGCATGTGTCTTGTTTCCCTTCCTGCATTATAAATACCTCAAGGGCAGACTCTGTTTTACACACTATTTTTTAAATGCAAGTGCCTGGTTTAATGTCTATTGGTAGGCAGTCAGTAGATATCTGTTGCTTGCATGAGCGATAAATTTATCTTTTTCATTTCTGGACACTAATTAGACCATTTATTTACATCTTTGTTTATCAGTGAGCAAACAAAGACATCAGATAATTGGCTCAAGTTTACACTTTTACAAGGGGCAGAGCTAACCAACCAAAACTGAAAGCCCAGCTATCCTTCCCCTATTTCCCTCATAGACTGACTTCATACAATGGTGTGAGGAGCTGTGTAGAAGGAGAAGCTGAGACACTTGCTATAAATCTGTCCTACAAACTAAGGAAGATACACCAGCACAGACAACATATTCTGCTACTGCCCAAAGGCCATAAAAGAGCTTCACTGCCAAGTCCAGAAGGAGCTACTTCCAGACACAGGGGATTCCCAATGTGTAAAAACTTCAGCAAGTTGGATCAGGAGTAGTTTTTCTCCAGTGTGGCTGTGCTAGTTTACTAGGGCTGCCACAACAAAATACCACTCACTGAGTGGCTGAACAAACAAAATTCGTTGTCTCACAATTCTGGAGGCTAGAAGTCTAAAATCAGGGTGTTGACAGGGTTGCTTCCATCCGAGAGCTGTGAGGAAAAATCTGTTGCATGCCTTCCCCTTAGCTTTTGGTGGTTGACTGGAATGTTTGGTGTTTCTTGGCTTCGTTGCATAACTCCAACCTTAACATGGTATTCTCATGTCTCTGTGTCCAAATGTCCCCAGTCATACTGGATTAGGAACCTGCCCTACTCCAGTATGACCCCACCCTGACTTAACTAGTTATATCTGCAAAAATATATTTCCAAAATATGATGATGTTCAGAGGTTCTGGGAATTAGGACTCCAGTGTATGAATTTTTGGAGGACACAATTCAGCCCATAACAGAGTCCATGGCTCTTCAAGGAAGGGCATAACATTTCTAAATCAGAGATTTTACAAAGAAGCATGAAAATATAATAGATATGGGATAGGCAGCTGTGAAGGTACTCTACTGGTTTAAGAGAAAAACTGGAGGGGGCACCAGGAGGCCTCAACTGTTATTGTTCTGAGTGTCTAAGGAAACACCTGAGGCAGTCATCAGAGATGTGGAAACTACTTTCATAATGCTAAACCCTTTTAATATGTATGGTGTGCAAAGCACTGTTCTAAACAATCTATGTATTTCAATGTTTATAATCCTTAATACACCTTGTCAGGGCCATGTCAGATCTATCTACAGATGACTAACCCGAATCACCAGGAGGTTTCAGTGATTTGCTGTGGATCACACGGTTTATAAACTCAGATGATAGTTTTTAATCCAGGTAGTCAGGATTCAGAGTCTTGGGTGCCATATTGGTTGATACTTAAAACATTTGGTCATTTCCTTCTCTTCTTCTGTTCCATTTCTCAACCTTTCTTTTGATTTCCTCTCTTTTCCTTTTCTTTCTCTTCACTTACCTTCCATTCCTTTCCCTTCTTTTCTACTTTCCTTTCTTCCTCCTTCTGTAAATTCTTCAAGGAGAAAATCCCCCCTCCCAAATAAAATCTTCCATTTTTATATGCACCTTCTTTCTGAAGAACTTAATTCTTGTTAATGCAAATCTATATTACTATTCAAGATAAATAAAGTCAGTTCCTGTTAATGCGTTTTCCAGAGATGCAGATAGGGAAACCTCCATGGAAGTAGGTTGCTTTGATTTCATATCCAGGCCCATTTTACTTGATCAAGTACCCTGAGCAGTCAACCTCTACTCTTAAACCCTAAGGATAAATAGGAAACTAAATTTATATTTTCTACTTTCATATCCAAGTCCAGGGTCCTTTCTGCCACATGATCTTCAGAGCAAAAGCATCAGGAAATTCTTAATCTACTTTGTCTCCATAGCTTATAAGCAGCTGTCGTTATAAATAAAGCCTGGTGTCACTCTCATCAAACTTGAAATTTAACACATGCTTTTGCCACTCAATGAGGGATTTCCTCTAACACACTTACTACGTAAATCTCCTGTTCTCCAGTGGTTTTACTTTGGTATTATGCTACCATAAAAGCCCATTTGGTGACAAAGACTTAACAATATAAAAGAGCAATAATGAACCTTAAAACAGGGTGAAAATTCCAAAACACAGGATTGTTTTTTATAAAATGTGTCATTGTCATCTCCTGAGTTAAGATTATTACCCTGAAATCTGACATCTAGATCAAATTGAAGTCTGGAATGGAAAATCATATAAAGTTGAGTTGTTTCAGGCTTCAAATTTATTTCAAGTCCTTGATTAATCAAGAGGAAGTTTGTATAAAAATATTATTCACAAAATAATAAAAATTATAAAACATAATAACTTTTATTGTTACATTTTCCAACTCAGGTGCAATTTATAAAGTCATGTAAGTATAATTTAGTAACAGAAACTTTCTCAGGTCTAGTATATAAAGAAAAGCTGAGAAAAAATTGTTCACCTTATTCTTTATGTATTGCAGTCATTAAGTGTAAGCATTAAAAATCTTCAATGTCTTCTCGCCTTTGAATTTTGCATTACTCAGCCTATTTTAACTGCATATTTAAATTACTCTATACACATATAAATTGTGTATGTCCTGAGTCAAACTGATAAAAGATGAAACACCCATAAAAGCCTTATAATGGCATCAGCTCTCCAGTGTTGAGCATGGCAGCATTGCATCAAAGTTCCAAGAGACTTTTTAGAAGTTTATCTCATCTACCATCAGCATCTGAGCCCAGACTTAATGACATTGCTGAAAGGAATTGACTTCTTATATTAGATTCTGAAATCACAGTCACTACAATCAAACAAGTATCTGCACAGTCCTTGAATATTCAAGACTTGAAAAAGAATACAGACACTGTCCTTATATCCTTGATTATAAGTTATAGAAACTGAATATTAATTTCTCAGATAACCAGAGATTGTATTGGAAGAATATAAATACTTCACCAAGTTGATAGGATGCTGGAAGAGTAAGTTTGGTGAAATGACAAAAGCCAATTTTTTGCTCTAGAAGTTAGGAAGTGCAAACAACAGCCAAAGTCTCATGTTTCAGGTAGACTATGGCTTTTCTGTTCCTCATTCAAGGCTCAATATCATTAGAGAGGATGTGTACTTGACTAAGCCCAACCAAGAACAGATGTAAGTCCATCTCCACCCAAACCATTCATAGTAAAGAATTATTTTTAAGACAGAACAAAAAGAAATAAGAAAGTTGAGATAGCCATTGAATGAGAAGGACAACCCACAAGTGAGTAATATCCAACGTGATGTGTGTTCTGTGTGAGTGCTTGTGCGTGTTTGTGTGTGAGAGAGAGATGGCTTTCTCTGTTACTAGGAATAATGTCCACAAGCTCATATTAAATAACAACTGCATCTAAAGGCTTCCATAGCCAATCCCTAAAGACTCAAAAGCATCAAAGTGCCATGTAGATGTGTGTGCTGACAGTCAGAAGACTGAAATGGGAATCCTGACTCTGTCACTTTTAACCAATGAAAAGGAGCATGTGATTTTGTGTCTTGATCTTTAGTTACTTTAGTTGAAAAGTGAGATTTACATAAAACTGACAACATAGAATGTTGTGAGATGAGAATATTCTGTGTAAAACACATTTCTAAAATATAAAACCCCACACATGAATTTAGATTTTCATTAATCAGATGCCTTTGTCTAAGTAAGAAGGCTGATTCTTTTTTTTTTATTTCTTTTACAAACAGATCTTTTGTGCTTGCTCATTTCATACCAGAAGAATGTCTGAACGGGCCTCTAAAGACTATGAAACACTTCTCCTTGGCTTAAAAAGAAGTGTCAGTAAAACTGAAGAAGTCATATTTTTTTAAGTAGAAGCAATTATCTTAACTAGTGGAGAAAGTTGGGTTCACAATTTTAGCTCTAAGCAAAGGTGTAACTTAGTCATTGTTATTTATGCCTTTAAAAGGCCTTCTTGTCTGGCCTTTATGTGACTTTTCCCTATTAGCTTGGATATATTTTTTACCTCCCTGCGAGGAATTTTATAACTTGTTTATTATTTTTCTTTTCCAAAAAAATGAATTTATAAATCCCAGATTTCCCCCCCTTCCATGTGGCCCTTATTAGTCTTCCCTGGGGGCTTTTTTTACCCCCTGCCCTCAAACTTGAGGCTTAGCTGGGATGGTTCTTACAGTCATAATTGAAAATTAATGATGAGAAGCAGCCCCAAACCACACCATTCCCTTTCCCCCTCCTCGGTCCAAGAAGTGTACAATGCAGATTTTATTTCAGGGCCTGGAAAGGTGATTAATCGTCACAGGGCCCTGACACTGGCTTCAGATAAGTGGTGTAGTCTGGCAGGAACACAAATATGTGGACAGCATTCCGATTAATCTCTGAACACCACATGGAAAGGAAAAAGTCTTTGCAAAGCCTCTATAAAGGGAGTTATTATTAGGAGGCCAAATTTTCTATAAAGAAAGGCTAATTTGTAGCCCCTGTGAACCTACCCAGGAGCAAAGGAGTTTCTACACTATACTTATAAGGAGACTTTTCTCCAAATGAGAAGATGTAAATGGAGTGTGAGGGTGAATATGAAGAAAACAAAAGTAAGAGGAAATGGACAATAAAACCTATGGAATCATCACTGCTGGCCTGTGAGCACTACGAGGCTGGCCAAGAGCCATGACTTTGCTGTTGCCCCAGCTGAAGCACACAGATGGCCCTCCATGTATGCTGGAGTGAGTAGGTGAAAGTGTATTTTTCAAGATGCAACACTCATATTTAATCGATGATAATTTAAAAAGAATATGAAGGTGCTCTCTGTAATCTTTGATATCATGACTTTCATGCTCATATTAAACAATGCTGTGGTCATCTTTGCTATCCATTGTATGATGATGGTCTTGATAATAATCAGAGCCATGATTTTCCACCCCGAAAACTCCAAATGCAGGCTCACATTTCCCTTTCTGAAGAAAGTCTACTTCTCCTTATCCACGTGTCCCTACATGGAGTACATACTTCACTCACCATATTTATAAATGTTGCGACTACATGTTGAGGTTCTTTCTCTTTGACCAGCCTGTGAGCTCCCCGATGCACGGATTATAGCACACTGCCCCTGCTGTTCATGGCATCACATCCACCAGCTGCTCAGTTAATGTTCTTTAAATTAAAAACAATATTTATATGCATAAATTTAGCCAACTCTTGCATCTCCCTCTGACTTAGTGATCTGGAAAAGAAAAGTTCTCCTTCTAATTGTTAAAAATATAGCTACTGGATGGTCTAGTTCTGGATGGGACCTCACTGTTCTTTTAATGGGAGATGGATATTTGTCTTCGTGGGGGCTATGGAAGTGTCGATTTCTCCTTTCATTCTGCCTAGACACAACACCTCCTCCCCAAAGGAAGCATAGAGGCGTTGCTGAGTTGGAGCTGACACACTAGTATTCTACTTAACACGGGTAGCTCAGAGAGTCTCGTAAGTTCAGAGGTAGATGAGTTTTAACTGTTATATAAAATCTTTTTATTTCTAAATATTATTTATGTTTATTTACACTATGAGAAGAGGGTCACTCTACTAACTATACTTCATTCTGTCCATTAAACTGTGCTATATGAATTAAGTAGATCATGAAATTAAATTGATATCAACTGGTAGTATTCATTGTTTGAAAACTTGTATTTGAAGATATTTAATGAATATAGAGGAATTCATATTATTCATATAGAGGAATATTTTGTTAAAATATTAACAAAATCAAAAATAACAAGCACTGTCAAGGTTAGGGTATTGCCAGTGAAGGAGGAGGGGCTTTCTGTGAGCTGTGTTTGGGTCTCACACCCTTCCCTCCCCAAACGGGGTAATCACTCTCCTGACTTTTGTCACAATGATTACCTTGATGTACTTCATAATTATCACATATGTGTATATCTATGTGCTATATATTATTTTAAATAGCCAGACTTGGAACTTTATATAAATATAGTCAAATGTTTTACATTATCTTATCATTAATTTATCTTCTTCAACACTATGTTTATAAGTTTAACTCATGTCAGCAATTGTAGCTATAATTCATTCATTTTCAATGCTTTTTAGAATTATAGTATATGACTAGACCACAATTTATACATCTATTTTATTTACATTTAATTTATATATTTGGGGCTATTTCAAACGACACTCTTTATGAAAAACACTTTGGAATCATCCACCGGCACGTGCAGGAGGATAAGCAGGGCTTCTCTGGGGTGGGTACTGAGGAATCAAAAGCCTGTGTACGGCTTTCTTAGCTAATGTTAATCTTGTCTCCAAAGTAATTTTTCTTATTAATATTTTGTACAGCTCTGTTTGAGTGTTGCCATTATTTTAATTCTTCAGCAACACTTAGTACTATCAGACTTTCTACATTTTAGCTTATCTGGTGCTATGTAATAATACCATAGGTTTTAAAATGGAGTTTCCTGATTTAGTATAATTATTCATTTATTTTCATTTACTTTTCCTTTTTAGTGAAGTGTCTCTTAATATATTTACTTATATATCTATTAGAAATTAATTTTTTAATTTTTTTCTATTTTTGTTCACATATATAAATATACTTGATTTTCATGTACTGACTTTGTATCCTAGAACCTCATTAAAGTTACTTAGAAATTTGAACAGTTTTTAATTTTTGTTAGAGTCCCTAGAAGAGAGCTAAAATTTTCCACACTTTCAGAAAGCAAAGTGTCTTTAGAGTTATACTCCTTCCTTTCCAATCTATATGCACTATATTCTTTCTGGCTGTTGTGCTTACTAGGGCCTCAAGGACCAAGTTGCAAAGAAGTGGTAGAAGAAGAAATCCTTGCTCTGTTCCCAGCAGTATTCAGAAGTTATTCAGTCTTTCACCATTAAGTATTATATTAGCTAAAGGGTTTATTAGATGCCTTTTCTCAGGTTCAAGAAGTTCCATTTTATTTCTGATTTGATGAGAGATTTTTATGAAGAATAGGCATTGAATTTTGCCAAATGATTTTTCTAAAGCTATTGACACAATTATGTTTTTCTCTCTTTTTTCCTTAAGATCGTGGATCACATTGATTGATTTTAGAGAAATAAACTGATTTTAGCATGCATGAGAAAAATGCCACTTGGATATAATATACTTTACTTTTGTCTATACTAATGGATCAATATAGTGATATTTATTTAAGGATTTCCTTTCCTATTCAGCATAAATAATGACCTATAATTTTTTTTCTTGTGATATTATGTCTGAATTTGGTATCAGGGCAATGTCATGTGGGAATTGTTCTTTTTTATTTCCTAGAAAATTTTGTAGAGAATTGATTTATTTATTCTTTAAATAGTATTATCGGTCACCAGTGAAACTAACTGGCCTGGAGATTTTCCTTTAAAACTAAAAATTAAATTCCTTTAAAAGTTATAATATCACTGCTGGTGGGATTGCAAACTGGTACAACCACTATGGAAAATAGTATGGAAGTTTCTAAGAAAATTAAAAATGGAACTGCCTTTTGACCCAGCAATTCCACTGCTAGGATTATATACTAA
>PVKM010016085.1:15039-27307 GCA_004027735.1 Carollia perspicillata | reverse complement strand
TTCTTTTTAAAAGATTTTATTTATTTACTTTGAAAGAAAGGGTAAGGGAGGGAGAAAGTGAAGGAAAGAAACGTCAATGTGTGGTTGCCTCTCACAGGCCCTCCACTGGGGACCTAACCTGCAACCCAGACTGGAAATTAAATCAGCGACCTTTTCTTTCACAGGCCATTCATTGCTCAGTCCACTGAGTTACATCAGCCAGAGCTAAATCCATTAATCTTGGAAAAACAAAAAAATTCTAAGAAAAACCATTACTGTTATTATTCTCATTTATACATGAAGCAATGTTCCTAAGCAGAAGCTTCGAAGTCTGCAGTAGATATTCATGTATCAGAGGGACCTGGGGCAAGTCACAGATACAGTATCAGGTATAATCTGTGGTAGAATAAGGACACATAAATTAAACAATGCATAATCAGGCTCCAAAACAGGACTCATGGAAAAGTAGCAGGCAAGCCAAACTGGCAAAGAGCAGAGTCTGAAAGCAGAGTCAGAACAGAGTAATTGATAATGAACTAAGGAGAGCCTTAATCTCTGGTTTTCTTTGAAAGGCTACTCTACTGAAATCTAGGAGGAGGCTTGAAGTAGAAGTCGATCAACAGAATTTCCTCCCCACAATGTAAACCATACTTGCGTAAGATGTGGGGGAGATAATGACAAGAGCCCATTTCCTTTGAGGCATGGCCTGGAGTGTTAAAATTAGGGGAAATGCCCAAACTCTTCTGTGGATATTGTTTGGCAATAACTATTATGAAATGAAAGTTTATCCACATTATCAAGAAAATATTTCTTAAAAATAATTTTATTTCTACATCAAAAGACACAATCAACAGAATGAAAAGGAAGCCCATGATTCAAGAGAAAATATTTGTAAATCATGTATATGATAAGGAGTTAATAGCAGGAGTACATAAAGAACTCCTACAAATCAACAAAATGTCAAATAAAAATCAACCAAGGATTTGAATGGACATTTCTCCAAAGGAAATGTACAAATGGGCAATAAGCACATGAAAAGATACTCAACACAAAATAAAATGGAAAAAAAAATCACAATGAGACTATCTCATACACATTGGAATGGTTACCAGAAAAAAAAAAAAAAAAAACAAGTGTTGGTGTGGAGAGCAGGACCAATAAATTGGCATTGGTCCTGTCAAGACAGCATTAAGTATATAAAGCAAAGTGGAGTCACTCATGTCAGCCAAGATGGCTGCCAGTTAGCCATTACACTTTGGTTCAAGAAGAAAACTATGTAAATCACACTAGATAAGTCTGGCAAGGAGACACACCTAAGGTATCTGCACACATGATCAGAGCAGCCATGTCTGCAGGGCAGGACCACCCATAGGCTCCTGGACAAATTTCCCACTTGACAACAGGGATGCCGTGACACTTTATCAAGAGACCCCAAAGGGTAGAGTACACCACTTTCAACATATAACTGAGGCAGGGTCCATACTACTGCTGAGGTAGCTATGCTGCTCCATGCCACACTGATCTCCCTTGGCATCAGCTGCTGGAGGCTCTGCCCTGCTGAACTGAGGACCTCATCTGCCCTGCTGCCCACCTGGCTCTGGAGATCCTTCCTTGCAAGATGCTGATGACTCCCTTGCCCACTGTGCTCTGTCCCAGACCTGCAGGCTGAGACTCTGGGACTTAGGTTTGTTAATCTCCATTAATTGCTGTGTGTGTGTTATATTTCTCTTAGATTGTTAGAGTGTGAGTAGGATATTAATGTATATTGATGTTATACTTTGAGGGAACCTGCATTCAATAAAAGCTGAGCAAATAACATAGTTAGTGTGTGTGATCCTTGTTTATTCCTTGGTGCCAGGCTGCTCAGTAGGTAGCTAGTGGAGCAGTTGCCTGGCTGACTTATAGGAAAGACTGTATCACAAACATACATTCATGACAGTTGTCTTGAATATGGGGGAATTGGAACCTTTATGCATTGTTGGTAGGAATATAAAATGATGCAGCTGCTGTGAAAAGCAGTATGGTTGTCCCACAAAAAATTAAAAACAGAGTTCCTATATGATCCAGCAATTTCTCTTCTAGGTATTGTTGGGAAGGAAACACTTTTCTTCTCCTCTCTTAGGTTTAGGATCTGGAGACATGCAAGTTAAATTAACAAAAGCAAGATTAACAGGAGAAAAAGGCATATAATTTTATTAATATTTTATGTCCATGGAAGTTCACATAAACAAAAGTAAAGTTCAACAAAGTAGTTAGACTTGGCAGCTTATTCGTTATTTTAACTACAAAAAAAGAGGGTTTGGGTAAATTGTGTGGAAGTGACTAGGGGAAATGAATGGAAGTTTGGGACTATTTTAGTTAGGCTTATTTATGCAGAGCCATCTCATTGCCAATTTTCTGTCTCTGATAATAAGAGTTGCTCTCCTCTACCTGGTACAGAACAAGAGGGCACTGCATGTTTTGTATCACATGACTCCTACTTTTATGGGCCAGCTGACTTAGTTGAAAGGATTCATCCTTGAACCAAGATGGTAAGGTAAAATACTGATCATTAGCCCATGAAGGGGCCTGTTACTAAACTCTGACAAGTAAGGATGGCCAATATTGGGTAGTGACTGGATCACAAAGCAATCTCTCTTTGGAATTTTTGGAGGAAAACTTAAAAAGGGAGTAGAAGCCAAGAGACCCATTGAGGCTTCAGAAGTCATCGGGCAGGAAAATCCTTAAGACAGATACCCTGAGGTAGAAAGAATAGTGTTGGGAGACACAGAAACAGCAGAAATGGAGACTAAGATCAACCCATTAGAAGTTGGGATGGAGTCCTTGTCATAGGAAGCAACAGAAGTTAACTACTGAACAAGCTTCTGTAGCTATTATTATGGGGTGTGAGGGCTGCCGTCATCCTCTAAGGATATGAGGTGTCTTGAATGAACTATAGTTCCACTGCCTGGCTTAATAGTTGCTAAGATACAATCTTACTTCCATTGTGTATCCTTAAAACTACAATAGATAAGATAATTTGAAAATGTCATTTTTTTGAGACCCAAATAAGATCGACTACTAAGAGCATCTATATATTGTCAATAAATTATATAACAGATAAAAACCAAAAACATTGCATTGTGTAGTCAAAATATTTGGGACAGAACACAATTAGAAGTGGAAATTTTGCTCCTGGAAAGTTATATTATTTCTGACAATGAAGGACTCAGTGATAAAACTACAGTGTAGAGGGATGACCTCAAACTCCCACCTTACCTACCACTTCCCATATTGTGTGGCAGTGATGCTGGGAGCACAGAGGGAAAAAGGAAGGAATGCAGAAGAGAAAAAGAAGATTGTAGAGTAATTTGCACTCAATCAAATTTCATGGAGAGAATGAACATTAATAAAAGAAGATATCCATTCTTCCTCCTACAGAAGGAGCCAAGGAAGGCAAATTGTTATTGATCATATAGACCCAACTTAGGGAAAACTTCAGCATTACTAAGGTGGAATTTGGGCCAGAATTCCTTTCACATGAGAACTTCTACTTCAGGAGCACACTTGAAAATGATCAGGATTTATATGTTGAGAGCTATACTGACTCTTTAACCTGGCATTTGCATCATGATCTCATAGCTTGTCACATATTCTTTGTAAAAATGTACATCTTCCAAGTGCTGCTACTTTGTGAAAATAATAAGAAAAGCTAAACACTGACATTATTAGGTCAAACTAGGAGAAAAATAATGGCTGACAGGCATGTAGAATATTGCTTTATGAATTAATGAAGAAAAAATAATTCTGTGGCCTTTTCTAAGCTAATAATTCAGTTGGCAAGAGCAAGCCTGAAGGAGTTTAGCAGCAGAAATTTCATCTCAGCATTCATTACTGTCCTTTCAAATCAAGATCGAGGTCTCAGGGGAAACCTGGTGAGAAAATATAAAGTGTTTAGGGCTTGGTTGGTGTTTGATTTTGCAAGAAAAAATTATAGCTAGTATTACAGATAGAAAATTTTATCTCTATTACAACAAAACTGTTTTAAAATAGGCATTTCTGGAAACTACTTCATTCCTCTCTCTACTGGTCTAAATTCTTTATCTGCTAAAAGAAAAAGTTTGGCTTGAAAGTTATTTCCTAGAACCTATCAGTACAGCCCTAACTGATCTGCACTGTCTCCCAAAAGCTTTGGTTTTGCACTGAATTAGCCAACATTTGATGTATATCCTTTTCTAATGGTGCTTTCTCTGTAAGCCTTTTTGTTTCTCCATTCTAAGAAATTTTCCCTTTGGTTTTTAAGTTTACTCACTGATGAACAAATCAGAGCACTAGAATCCATGAGAAAAAGAATGGTGTTCTATTATTCATTATCTGTGTTCACTTCACCTCTACTCAAAATCTCTATTAACCAGGTTTTGACCTTTTAACCTAATTACATGTTCCAGGCCCCTGGAATCAACTCTTAGACTCAATAATATATTTGACTTTCCAGTTTCATTATGGTGTACTCTAACCACTTTCATAATGTTTTTCTTTGAAGTCTAATTTTTCTTGGCTACCATCTAACTTATCAAACCCTGGTCCCTAGGTGTCAGTGTCAAGTTTGGGCTAATTGACGGGTCTGTCTGCCAAAAACTTCTTAATCTGCAGCAGAAAGCTGTTTCTTCTATTACATTTTTAACCTTCATGCTGCCAGCCATAATTTGGGGCATATAATTACAGGCAATTTTAAAATATTTTCATTTAATTGATTGAAATTCAGTGAAGCCAACAAGGGAATCAAGCAACCAGTTTTGTTTGCTAGGCTCCAAAAGGAGTTTTAATGTACTCTCATTCCCCTGTTGAGTGGCCTGAATTGATCAAAGGCCCTGGCCTCGTGTAGACACAATCTAAATGAACCCTTATACTTAGTGGATCATTGCCATGAAAAAGCCTTCTTTGTCTGCTGATATGCACAGAGAACAAGGAGACTACAATAGAGCAATTATATACAATATTGCATCTACTGCTGTAATTACACATTGTCATGACTGCTGCAAATTTTTCAAGCCTCTGAGAGACTAGCTAAAAAGAATAAGCACTTGTTCCAACTTAATGAGTGGCAAGAAGCAAGGTCTCCCTTCTCCAGAGATCATTTGTGTTTCTGGCTGTCACTTTCTAGCAAGCATTTTGTATTTCTTTGAGGTATCAATTGCCATTGTTTGTTTTACACTTACCGTACTTGCTCACGAAAGCAATGTCAAGCCAGTATCCTAGCAACACAGAGCCTTTTTTATATCTCTCTGCTGCTTCTTTGTTAGATACTCTGGAGACTTTTCTCAAGTTACTGCTGGGCACATGTGGCAAATCTAGAGCAACCCACTTCATCTTCATCTAACTTACTGGAAATCACTATTCATTATCATGGATTATTCACCTCAAAAAGGGTCACTCTTGGCCCTGAAAAATATCAAAAGGCTGAGAATAATTCCAAAATCATGCTTAAGTAGATACCTTGAGGAAAGCCATGCCATGGATTGGAAAGGGGTGAGGGAGGGAATGGTACCTCCTTCTCCACCAGCGTTCTGGCTCTCACTGAGTGAGTGGCAGGCTGTACTCCCAGGCCCTAGGATGTGGAAGTCAGCAGAATAAATCGTAACCAAGCTCTGTCACAAAGTCCTGGGATGCTCAACAGGTCACTTAAATTCAGGTTTAGTAAGATCTAATCCAAGGGAAAAACATGTCAAGGACCTGGGGAAAAAGACAAGACCCTTGGCACTCTTGCATCCTCTTGCATGTTGACAGAAATCTCAAGACAAAAAGAGCTAATGGCAGAGGACATCCATATACAGAGCAAGTCAAAATGAAAATGTGGACACAGGTCCTGTCCTGGTGGTTCAGTTGACTGGGCGTTGTCCCATAAACTGAAAGGTTGAATGTTCAGTCCCTGGTTGGAGTGTGTATGGGTGACAACTAATAAGTTTCTCTCTCACATAGATGTTTCTCTCTCTCCCTTCTCTCTAAAATCAGTAAACATTGCCTTGGGTAAGGAGTGTTTTTAAATGTGTCAAGTATAACTTCAGTTGGGGAAACAGACTTGGGAAAGGACCTTCTAGAACGGCAGGGATTTGAGATTCAAGTCAGAAAGATTCACAGGTGTCAGAGAAAAGCAGGGCCAGCCCTAGTCTTTTGGAAGGGGGTGTGGTGGGCTGTTACCGTTGGCATATGAAAGCCAATTGCTAATTTTTCTTTAAGAATTTTGTTGTTATATAAAATTTGTAATAAAATATGTATTAGAACATAGCAGCACATGCTGGTAAAGATATAGAACAACAGGAATAATGGCATTGCAAAGTGGTACAACTACTTTGGAAAATAGTTTTGTGGTTTATTACAAAACCAAATGTACTCTTAACATAAAATTTAGCAATTTACCCAATGGGTTGAAAACTAATGTCCACACAAAAACTTCATATGGATGTTTATAGCAGCCTTATTCAAAATTGACAAAATTTAGAAGCAATTAACATGTCTTTCAGTAGCTAAGTGGATAAGTAAATTGTGGTACATCCAAATAATAGAATATTATTTAGACTAAAAAGAAATTGACTGTGAAGTCCTGAAAAGACATGTAAGAAAATTAAATGCATATTACTAAGTGAAAGAAGCCCATCTGAAAAAAAAAAAGGCTCCTTACTTTATACTTCCAACTATAGGACATGCTAGAAAAGGCAAAACTATGGGGAGAGTAAAAAATGATCAGTGATTTTTCAGGAATTAGTGGGAAGTGAGAGATGAAAAAACAGAGAACAGACGATCTTTAGAGCAGTGAAAATACTCTTTACAATACCATAATAGCTAATGTATGTCACTTTACATTTGTCCAAACTCATATTAGGTTGGCCAAAAAAATTGTTTGTTTTTTCCATAAGATGACTCTAGAAGCAGTTAGTTGACATTAACTTCATTTGAAACAGTTTTGTTAGATTGTATTGTGACAGCTGTCATATCAGTGTGCATTTAAAAAAGTTATCAAAATTGGTGAATTTTTGTGTAGCCATTTTAAGATTGGAGAAGGAAATGTGCAACGTTTTCAGCATATTAGGCTTTATTCTTTCCAGAAAGGTAAAAACACAATTGATATGCAAAAAAAGATTTGTGCAGTATATGGAGAAGGTGCTGTGAATGATTCAATGTGTCCAAGTGGTTTGTAAAGGTTCATGCTGGAGATTTCTTGCTGTCCAATGCTGCATAGTTGGATAGACCAGTTGAAGTTGATAATGATCAAATCAAGATCTTAACTGAGAGCAATCAACATTATATAACACAGGGGAGATAGCCAACATACTCAAAATATCAAAATCAATGCAATTTTTGGTAAAAATGAAAAATGTGTCTTTTTTAAAGGAAAAATCCATACAGACATTTCAGCCAACCCCAAGATACGTGCAGCACCAACAGTGAACCGTAATGTAAACTATAGACTTTGGATGAAGGTGTGTGTCAATAAAAATTAATTCTTGGTCATAAATGTACCATTTCAATCTGTAATGTTGACAATAGGTGAGACTATGCATGTTTTGTTGTAAATTGGGCTGTAAAACTAAAACTTGTCTTTAAAAACATTGCTTTTAATACATTAAAATAAAATTTATAAAAAAATTATCACACATTATTTTTTGATATTTCAGTAGTATCTGTGAATTGGTGTTAAACTGTGAGAATTGGCAAATGCTACAAATAGGCACCTTTCGGGGGCGAGGGGGGACTGTATTGGCCTTCAGAGCACTTTTCACATACCTGTGGCTTGGTCACTATGGTCACCATAATCACCTCATGATAGCTGTAGAAATTAAAAAGGTAAGTGATTTTAGTCACATTATAACTGGCTTCACAGACATGAGATCCTAAGTCTCCTGAAGCCCAGACCACATACATAATTTTCCCTATTCACAAGAGACCAAAAAGCAAATGTTGGGTGATTTTACATAGCCTACTGTGCTGGCTTAGCAGAACACTGTACTATGTCTGAAATACACCCGATTCCCTACTACTCTCTGAGTCCTATGTGCCACTTTCCTCAAGGGAAATAACACCTCTCCTGTATACCCTACAGGTTTATTGTGAGAAAGAAGTGAGAGAAGGACAGAAAAGTTCTTTGAAATAAATATAGTGTCATTAAAACTTTTGGAGCCTCTTTTATTAAATGCTTTTAATTTATATTATACTCTCCTGATTATAATGATTGCATTACCAGTAAAAAGACCCATATTGTGTTTGTTGCTGGGAGTTAAAAAGGGACAAGTAAACTGGGTACATGAATTTTCTGTCACATTGTTTCTTAACTGATTAGATTTATTTTATGTGTATGGTGCATTTGTAGCTTAAGATGAAAAAAGACTAACTGTAAAAAGAAAAGTGGGTGATTTAGGGCTTTTTATTAAATTTAAATAAGTAATTACACTGAGAGTTCTGACAATACCAGACCAAAGAAATGAAAAGGAAGAAAAGGAGATCAATAGGAAAGCAACATTTCTTAGCAATATAAGAGCATCATGTTAAGTGAAATAAGCTAGGCAGTGAAAGGCAAATACCATATGATCTCACCTGTAAGTGGAAACTAATGAACAAAACAAACAAATGAACAAAATAGAATAAGACACATGGAAACAGGGAACAGACTGACAGGAACCAGAGTGGAGGGAAGGGGAAGGGAGGGGGATAAGGAAGGAGAAAAGAGGAAGGACTTAGTTAAAGAACATGTATGAATGACCAATGGACATGGACAACAGTGTGGGGATTGATTGTGGGAGCAGGGAGTTGCAGGGCAGGGGAGAACAATGGGAGAAAATTGGGACAATTCTAGTAGAACAATAAAATAATGAAATGAGATGAAATAAAATAAAATAAATAAAATAAAATAAAATAAAATAAAATAAAATAAAATAAAATAAAATAAAATAAAATAAAATAAAATAAAATAAAATAAAATAAAATAAAATAAAATAAAATAAAATCATGAAGTTAAATAAAGGGGTTCTGTGGGGGCAAGGTGAAGGGAGCTTCCAGAAAGGTCACAATGTTTGGTTAGGATACTTAGAGCTTTTAAAACTTACAATTGGCATTGGAGAATTTAGAATTCTATAAGAAGAAGGTGCCAAATGTACCTAGAAGACAGAATTACACTAAGTGCCTGGATTATCAGACAAGTGCATACAGGTGCAAGGGAGTAAAAAGTTTTGCTTGATGCTCTGAGGACCCCTGGCTGGGTCTGAAAGTCAAACTGACAAAGGCAGATTAACAAAAGAAAAATATGCTTGCTTATTTATTATTTATTTACTTATTTACTTATTTATTTATTTATTTATTTATTTAATGATGCAGGAACATTAAAAATAAAATGAATATCCAAAGAAACAGTTTTTGTTTTGTCTTCTTTTGTTTTATGCTAAGTTTGATGAAGAGTAGGTAGTTGTGGCCCCAGCTGGTGTGGCTCAGTGGATTGAGTGCTGGCCTGAGAACTAAAGGGCCACTGGTTCAATTCCCAGTTAGGGCACGTGCCTGGTTTGTGGGCCAGGTCCCCAGTAGGGGATGCACAAGATGCAACTACACATTGATGTTTCTCTCCCTCTCTTTCTCCCTTCCTTCCCCTCTCTCTAAAAATAATAAATAAAATATTTAAAATATATAATATATTGGGGATTTCTAATGCATATAGAAATAAAATGTATAACACCAAATAGCAAAAATAAAAAGGGATGAAACAGAAGTATATTGTTATAAGTTTCTTTCACTCAACTTGAAGTATAATAAAAAATAAAAAAAATATTAAAAGGTGGAATGTTATAATTAAAAGATATATATTGTAAAGCATAGAGCAACCATTAGAAATAATTACAAAACAGGTAAAATTCATAAACTAATAGTGGTGATAAAGGAACTCAATAACAAATTATTTTTGTTTAAAAATTTATTTATTTTTAGAGAAAGGGGAAGGGTGGGAGAAAGAAAGGGAGAGAAACATCATGTGTGGTTGCTTCATCATGCGTCCTCTACTGGGGACCTGGCCCACGGCCCAGCATGTGCCCTGACTGGAAACTGAACCAGCGACTCTTCGGTTTGCAGGCCAGCACTCAATCCACTGAGCCACCAGGGCTCAATAACAAATTCTTGATATAAAAGGTCAGAAAATAAAGTAAAAATAAAACACAACAGAGAACACTAATATGTCTATCATGACAGCTTTGAATCTAAATATATCAATAACTACAATAAGCATAAATGATATGAATACTCCAAATAAAATCAGATATTGTCTGATTTCACAAAGAGAGACCCTATTATATCCTTTACTGAGTGAAATCTCTTTTTAAATATAAATACAAGTTTAAAGTAAAAAGAATAGAAACCCATATATTCAGGAAACACTATTCAAAATAAAGCTGCATTATTTATTATCATATAAATTAGAATTTAATACAAGGAAAATTATCATAGTTAATCAGGGCTATAACATATTATTAAAAAGTCAATTTAACCAAGAGATTTTTATCATCTCAGAGATGAACACACCATATGAAAATACTTTGAAATGCATAAAATAAAGGATCATTAATAGAAAAGTAAATGGACAAATCCACAAATGCAGATTTCAACATTCTTTTCCCTGCAAACAGTAGAACAAACACATGACAAATTAGTAAGACTATATAAAGATGCAGACAACACATATAGCTAATTGAGATTGCAGACATTTATGAGATTCTTCATCCAAAATTTATGTAGAAATTTAAAAACCTGAAGAAGCCAAAATAAATTCTTGTAAGGTTAAAGACAGAGATCAGAGGAACAGAAAAGAAATTGAAAAAATAATCCCACATATATATTTCTAATTGAGTTTGAGAAAGGTGCCAACATAATTTGATGGAGAAAAACAGTTGTTCAACAAAATGTATTGGAGTATTTTAGTTTCCATATACAAAAAACCCCAAAACTTCAACTGAATGCCCATACCGCAAACAAAAATCAGATCAAAATTAATCTTAAACTTAAATGTAAAACTGAATGTATAAAACTTCTAAAATAAAGCATAGGGGAAATTTTTGTAATCATGATTTAGGCATGGATTTTATAGAACATAAAATATGAATGATAAAATTACATACTTAATAAATTGTTTTGAATCAAAATTAAAGTGTGAGCTATTTGAAAGACATTTGTTAAGAATTTTTTTAGAGCTGTGAAATGGGAGAAAATATTTGCAAAAAATATAGCTTATAAAGGAAAAGTATCCAAATATATATAAGACTCTTCCAACTCCACAATCATATAATAACTCTTTAAACATTTGGCAAAGTTTTGAAGTGACACTACAGAAATGAAGAGATATAAATGGCAGATACGCTCAATATTATTAGTCATTAGAGAAAGGCAAATGAAAATTGCAATAAGATACCACTACACAGGTATTAGAATGGCAAAAAAAAAAATACAATGCTAAAAGTATACACAAAGTACTGGGTAGATTGCAGAACATCTGGAATTCTTAATGCTTATGATGATAAAAATTATATGACCCCTTTAAAACCATGTCTCTGTTTCCCTTTAAATCAAGCATACTCTTACCTTACAACTCATTAATCACAATCCTAGATACATATCCAAGAGATATAAGAAATATGTTGCACAAAGACTTATGTGTAAATGTGTGTAACAGTTTTATTCTTAATAGTGCCAGGCAGGAAATTTCCCAAACGTCTATCAAATGGTGCATAAATAAACAAATAGTGGTAAACATATGTAAAGGGATACACTCAATAAGGAAGAAAGAAATGTTGCTACATGCAACAACAATAAATCTCAAAATCATTATAGTAAGTAAAAGAAGAAAGGATTCAAAGGGCTATATACTGTATGATTCCTAGAATTTTCTGGGAAAGGCAAAACTGTTAAGAAAATATTAGATCAGTTGTCATGAGGGACTGGGAGTGGAGGCAGGACAATAATGACAAAGCAAAAAGAGGGAACATTTGGAAAAGAATGTAACTGTTTCCTGTTTTGATTGTGGTTGTGTTAACATGATTATATAGACTAAAAGCACTTATCAAAACTCATTCAAATCCTGGCTGGTGTGGCTCAGGGGATTGATTGAGGGCTGGTCTGTGAACCAAAGGGTTGCTGGTTTGATTCCCAGGCAGTGCACATGCCTGGGTTGCAGGCCAGGTCCCCATTAGGGGGCTCATGAGGGACAACCACACATTGATCTTTCTTTCCCTCTCTTCCTCCTTTCTCCTCTGTCTAAAAATAGATATATAAAATCCTAAAAAAA
>PVKM010016085.1:0-14939 GCA_004027735.1 Carollia perspicillata | reverse complement strand
AAAGGTGATATCATATGGTATTTGTCTTTCACCACTTGGCTTATTTCACTTAGAATAATGCTTTCCAGTTCCATCCATGCTGTTGCATAGGGTAGGGGCTCCTTCTTTCTTTCAGCTGCATAGAATTCCATTGTGTAAACACACCATTGAGTTTTTATCCATTCATTTACTGATGGGCACCTAGGTTGCTACCAGCACTTGGCTATTGTAAATTGTGCTGCTATAAACATTGGGTGCATAGGTTCTTTTGGATTCGTGTTTCTGGGTTCTTAGGGTATAAAGCTAGCAGTGGAATTGCTGGGTAAAAAGGCAGTTCCATTTTTAGTTTTCTTAGAAAACTCCATACTGTTTTCCATAGTGGCTGTACCAGTCTGCACTCCCACCAGCAGTGTACTAGGGTCCCCTTTTTCCACATTCTCTCCAACACATGTTTGTTGCTTTGTTTGTGATGGCCATTCTTACTGGTGTGAAGTGGTATCTCATTGTAGTTTTTATTTGCATCTCTCTGATAGCTAGCAATATTGAACATCTTTTCATGTGTTTCTGGATCCTCTGTATGTCCTCTTTGGAGAAGCATCTATTCAAGTCTTTTGACCATTTTTTAATTGGATTGCTTGTCTTCTTAGAGTGGATTCATGCAAGTTCTTTATATATTCTGGAGATTAAACCCTTGTCTGAGGTATCATTGGCAAATATGTTTTCCCATATGGTTGGTTCTCTTTTTATTTTGATGAGATCCTATTTGTTTATCTTTTGCTCTAGGGGATAAATCAGTAAAACTATTGCTGTGTGAAATATCTGAGATTTTCCTGCTATGCTCTCCTCTATGACTTTAATGGTATTCCATCTAATATTTAAGTATTTTATCCATCTTGAATTTATTTTTGTGTATGGTGTAAGTTGGTGCTCGAGTTTTATTTATTTATTTTTTTTTGGACATGGCTGTCCAGTTCTCCCAACACCATTTGTTGAAGAGGCTATCTTTATTCCATTTTATGTTGCTGCCCCCTTTGTCGAATATTAATTGACCATAGAGACTTGGGTTTATTTCTTGGCTCTCTATTCTATTCCACTGGTCCATGTGTCTGTTTTCATGCCAGTACCAGGCTGTTTTGATTACAGTGGCCATATAATACAGTTTGGTATCAGGTATTATGATCCCTCCTACTTTGCTCTTCTTTTTCAAAATTGCAGCATCTATTCAGGGTCATTTATGGTTCCACATAAATTTTTGAAGTGTATGCTCTATGTCTGTGAAATAAGCCTTTGGTACTTTAATAGGTTTTGCATTGAATCTGTAAATTGCTTTGGGTAATATGGATATTTTGATGATGTTAATTCTTCCAGTCCATGAACACGGTACATGTTTCCATTTGTTTGTGTCTTCCTTGATTTCTTTCTTCAGTGTTGTGTAATTTTCTGCATACAGGTCTTTTAACTCTTTGGTAAGGTTTATTCCTAAGTATTTTATTTTTCTTTTTACTATATCAAATGGGATTTTTTCTTGATTTCTGCTTCTGCTGTTTCATCACTAGTATACAAAAATGCCTTTGATTTCTGGATATTGACTTTGTATTCCGCTGTTTTGCCAAATTCATTTATTAGGTTGAGCAGTTTTTGGGTGGAGTCTATAGGATTTTCCATGTACACTATCATGTCATCTGCAAATAATGACAGTTTTGTTTCCTCTTTTTCGATTTGGATGCCTTTTATTTCCTTTTCTTGTCTGATTGCTATGGCTAGGACTTCCAATACTATGTTGAATAGAAGTGGTGAAAGTGGACAACCTTGTCTTTTTCCTGATCTTAGTGGAAAAGCTTTTAGTTTTTGCCCTTTGAGTATGATGTTGGCTGTAGGTTTCTCATATATGACTTTTACTATGTTGAGAAATGCTCCCTTTATTCCCACTTTGCTGAGAGTTTTTATCATAAATGGGTACTGTACCTCATCAAATGCTTTTTCTGCACTTATTGATATGATCATGTGTTTTTTGTCTTTGCTTTTGTTTATGTGGTGTATTACACTTACTGATTTGCGAATGTTGAACCATCCTTGCATCCCTGGGATGAATCCCACTTGGTCATGGTGTATTATCTTTTTAATGTATTGTTGGATGCGGTTTGCCAATATTTTGTTGAGGATTTTAGCGTCTATGTTCATCAGCGCTATTGGCCTGAAGTTTTCTTTCTTTGTTGTGTTTTTAACTGGTTTGGGGATTAGGATGATGTTAGCTTCATAAAATAGTTTGGGATTCTTCCATCCTTTTTAATTTTTTTGAATAGTCTGTGAAGGATTGGGGTTATTTCTTCCTTAAATACTCTGTAGGATTCTCCTGTGAAACCTGAAACCATCTGGTCCAGGGCTTTTGTGTGTCAGGAGTTTTTTGATCACTGCTTCAATTTCATCTGCTGTTATTGGTTTGTTCAAGCTTTCTGCTTCTTCTTCACTGAGTTTGGTAGATTATATTTTTCTAGAAACTTGTCCATTTCACCTAGGTTTTCAAATTTCTTGGCATACAGTTCTTCGTAGTATTTTCTTACAATCCTTTGTATTTCTGTGGTGTCAATTGTAATCTCTCCTCTTTCATTTCTAATTGTGTTTATTTGGGTCCTCTCTTTTTTTCTTGATGAGCCTGCTTAAGGGCTTGTCGATTTTATTTATCTTTTCAAAGAACCAGCTCCTTGATTCATTGATCCTAAGAATTGTGCTTTTTGTCTCTATGTCATTAAATTCTGCTCTGATCTTGATTATTTCCTTCCTTCTACTAGGTCTGGGCTATCTTTGTGGTTATTTCTCGAGTTCCTGTAGGCATAGGGTTAGGTTGTTTGTTTGAAATGTTTCTATGTTTTTTAGGTAGGCCTGTATTGCTATGAACTTCCCTCTCAGGACTGCCTTTGCTGTGTCCCATAAGTTTTGAGTTGTCGTGAGTTCATTTTCATTTGTTTCTAGAAACTTTTTGATTTCTTCTCTAATTTCATTCTTGACCCATTCATTGTTCAATAGCATACTATTCAATCTCCCTGATTTTGAGTGTTTTGGGATTTTTCCCTAGAGGTTGGTTTCTAATTTTAGTCCCTTGTGGTCAGAGAAAATGCTTGGTATGATTTCAATTTTTTTTAATTTGTTGAGGGTTTTTTTGGTGTCCTATCATGTCGTTTATCTTTAAAAACATTCCATGTGCATTTGAAAAGAATGTGTATTTAGCTTCTTTGGGATGAAGGGCTCTATATATACCAGTTAAGACCATTTCATCTAGGGCATTGTTCAATGTCACGACATCTTTGTTGATATTTTGTTTGGAGGATCTGTCCATTTTTGACAGTGGGATGTTAAAATCCCCTACTATAATTGTGTTGCTATCAATGTCTTTCTTGAAGTCTTCTAAGATTTTCTTTATGCATTTGGGTGCTCCTATGTTGGGTGCATATATATTTACAATGTTTATGTCTTCTTTGTGGATTCTTCCCTTGAGTAGTGTGAAGTGACCTTCTGGGTCTCTCTTTATGGCTCTTTTTTTGAAGTCTATTTTGTCTGATATGAGTATTGCTACCCCGGCTTTTTTTTTTTTCCTGTCCATTTGCTTGGACTATTTGTTTCCAGCTCTTTACTTTCAATCTGTGTAGGTCTTTTATCCTAACTTGTGTCTCTTGTAGGCAGCATATGTGTGGGTCATGCTTTCTTATCCATTCGGCTATTCTATGTCTTTTAATTGGAGTGTTTAATCCACTTACATTTAAGGTTATTATTGATAGGTTCTTACTTATTGTCATCTTTGTACCTGCATCCCTCTCTCTCTGTCTCTCTTTTCCTTCCTTTCCATAAAGCAGACCCTTTAGCATGTCTTGCAGAGCTGGTTTGGTGGAGGTGTATTCTTTTAGACTTCTTTTATCTGGAAAGCTCCTTATTTGGCCTTTCATCTTGATTGAAAGTCTTGATGGGTAAAGTATCCTTGGTTGTAGTCCTTTAGTTCTCATTACTTGGAATATTTCTTGCCATTCTCTTCTGGTTTGAAATGTTTCCATTGAGAAGTCAGTTGCTAACCTTATTGGGGCTCCTATGTATGTTATTTCCTTTTTCTCTCTTGCTGCCTTTAAAATTCTCTTTGTCTTGGAATTTTGCCATTTTTATTATGATGTGTCTTAGAATGGGGCTCTTTGGGTTCCTTTTAATTGGGACTCTCTGTGTTTCTTGGACTTGTGTGACTTTTTCTCTCATCAGATTAAGGAAGTTTTCCATCATTACTTTTTCAAATAAGTTTTCTATCCCTTTTTCTTCTTCTTCTCCTTCTGGTGTCCCTATTATTTGGATATTATTATGTTTCATATTGTCTTGTATTTTTCTTAATCCCTCTTCATTCTTTCTGAGCCTCTATTCCTTCTTTTGCTCTTTCTGGGTGTTTTTTTCTATTTTGTCCTCCACCTCCCTGATCTGATCTTCTGCTTCATCTCTCCTGCTTTTGATTCCTTCTACTGTGTTCTTCAGTTCAGATACTATATTCTTCATTTCCTGTTGGCCCTTGTTGATATTTTATATTTTCTTTTTCATATTGACATAGTTTGTAGTGAGTTCATTGTAGTTTCCTTGTACTTTCTGATAGTTGGTTGTGAGCTCATGGAGCTTCCTGGTGACCATTGCTTTGAACTCAACATCTGATAGTTGAGTTGCCTCTATTTCATTTAGCATTCTTTCTGAAGTTTTCTCCTTCCCTTTTGTTTGGGGATTGTTTCTTTTTCTTCCCATTGTTTGTGAGAATCTCCTTATTAGCCTCAGCTTCTCAAATTGATCTGTTCTGGCTCTCTGTGTTTATGGTGTGAGCTTCTGTGGTAGAGTGCCTGAGAGGTTCAGTGGTGCAGTCTCCTTTGGGTGTACTGGTGTTCACTGCTTCCACCTATTCTTTGTGATCAGTTGGAGGGGCAAGGCAAAGTGGTTTAAGACCGTAAGAGAGTATTCTATGTTATTTATAGTAGCAGCCAGTAAAGAAGAGATAGGAAATCCTTTGGCTATGTGTAGTGTTGACCGAGATACACCATCCAACAAGTCACTTTTTAGAAATGATGGAATGAAGTTAAGTCTCTTGTTGGGGAGGGAAAGGTTGTGAGTTAGATCTAGAAAGCAGTGAGGTTGTGAGATGTCAGATTCTGAGGTAAGGTGAGAACAAAGGATAGTAAATAGCTGTAGTGAGTGAGAGAATAGAGTTAACTGCCACAGTAATAGAGTTCAGAAAACTATGAAGCGGGCTAGGTACTTGGAGGGGTGTTGTGTAATACTTACAATAGTATGAAACAGCTATTATTTACAATAATATTAGAGCACCAATGATATGACAGAATCTATGGAATCTAGATACCAAGAATAAGGAGTGTCGGACCTTCAGTAGTGTGCTAATGGAACACAGGTGAAGTGAAGGACAGTAAATTAGCAATACACTGTGACTGAGAGAACAGGGGAAACCTGTCACTTGATACAATATGCCCCACCAAACAAGGAAGACTAAACAGAAGGAAGAGGAATACCAAAATACTATTCAAATAAAAGATGTAAGAATAATGTAAAAATAATGATGCAGATATGCAGTATCTTGCAGGTTGCTTGTAATAGCAAAGTGAAATTTGTCTGTCTCAACTGTTAGGATGCCCCCTCTTTGGGACCAACTCTGGTCTTTGCACAGTTCTGGTTTTCTTTGTCACATTTTTGCATACTAAAAAAAAAGCAGACTAAGGAAGGTAGAAGAGATAACATTGGAAAGAAAGCAAGAAGGAATAAAACAAGAAAGAAGGAAAGAGAGGTAAAAAGACATACAATATAGAAATTAAAATATAAAAAAAATTTCTTTGGAAAAATTAAACAAATTAACACACACACACTTACACACCAGGGAAAACAAAGAAAAATAAGCAAAAACAGAAAAAAGAATAAAAATAATAATTAAAATTGAAAAACAAAAAAAGAAACCCTCTTGCTGGTTTCAAACTGGTCAGACAGGTTTTTCTGTTCTTGCTAGCTGCAGCAGACTGAAGGGTGGGGTTTATAGATGTGTTCTCTGGGTCCCCAGGTTCCCGGGTCTCTTGGTCTCTGTCCACAGACAGGCATGCCCCCTCTGAGTTTATTGGAGCAGTCTTCTGGTCTCGTCCAGCGCACCCCCACCAGCTCTGGGTTTATCTTCCCCGTCTGCTTTCTCTGGCCACCCGGGGTTTATTGCACCCTCTCAAGTTGTTTATTGCACCCTCTCAAGTTTTCTCTCTGCGTGAGACCGCTCTGCATTTATCAGTGCCCTCTCACCATGTCTGGCTGCATGAGCACCGGTTCTGGATTTACCTGGTGCAGGCTCTGAGTTACCCACAGAGCATTCTCTCTCTCTCCGGATCCTGGCGTGGTCCCCAGGTGCTCTACAAATCTCTCTCTCCCCGGGTTGCGGGCCCACCCAGCAGGGCCGCCTCTGGTCACACCACTTGGGCCACACTCTTTTCAGGTCTCTGTATGGGTGCTCACAGCCCCTGTGTGTTTGCAGCTCAATCCTTGAAATTTCTCTCTATAATTTCAAGCATCCAGGCTTCCCCCCAGTGTTGCTCGAACCCTGCCTAGCCAGGGAAGGAGCGCCGACCCAGCTTCCTGCAGTAGGCCAAAAGGGCCGCTGGCCGGGGTTGTAGCCTCCCTGATCCCCGCGCTGATCTCTAGGCCTCTATTGTCCCAAAGTAGTCTCCTTACCATCTGATTTTTCAGTGTCCGCTACAATTTTTGATCTCCTATCTTCATATATGTTGTGGTACTGTTGGCTGTCTGCTCTGCTCCTCCATAGATCGGCCTGGTTTCTCTCCCATGTGTAGGAGGAAGTGGAATCTGCTCCCTCTTACCAAGCCGCCATCTTCTCCCCTCGATTGTACAATTTTATAATATATCATCAGTATATTTCATTGTCTGTTCCCCACCCAAAGTCAAATTTGCTTCTGTCCATATATTTGTCCCCTTTTACTATACCCCATCCCCCATTCCTTCTAGTAAACACCACAATGTTGTCTGTATCTGTATTTTGTTTGTTTGTATTGTTTGCTTGTGGTTTGCTTTCAGTTTTATATCCTCATATATGAATGAAATCATATGATTCTTGACTTTTTTCTTCTGACTTATTTTTCCCAGCATGATATTCCCAAGAGCTATTTATGTTATCACAAATGGCAGTATATCATCTTTGCTTATGGCTGAGTAGTATTCCATTGTTTGATTGCTAAGCAAATTAATCTAGAATGGTGGTCCTTAACCATGTCTGTGTAACAAATAATATTTGTTGATGATGCATTTTTAAAAAGCTTTTCAGAGATTTTAACATGAAAGCAGAATTTGGAACTGTTCATCAAGCTAAGATCCTTAAACTTTTAATGCAGTAGAATCACAAGGAGGGCTGCTGGCTGATCCCAGGACCATACATAAAGAACAACTGACTTAGCCACATTATGGCTACAGAGGATTTATCTGAGTGATAACTAGAATTTATTCCTAACAAAGTTTTTAAAAGGGATTAATAAGATAAACTAATTTTAAAGATGACAATTGAGAGCTCTCTGTGTCTATGGTGAATTTTGTAAAATGATTTGCACAGGTGCTAGATCCTGCATACAAGTCATTCATTCTCTTAGAACATCATCATCTTAGAATGGGTGCTTTATATGATTAAACTGATTGGTAAAGTAAGATTAGTTATCAGAAACAATTAAAATAGTAGCATATCAAAATGTAACTGAATGCACTTCCGGTGGCCTGTTGCTATGAAAGCTAATACTCGAGAGGCAGGTGCTGATGTAAAGGAAAGTGGTTTATTTGCAGATGCTGGCCATCTGGAAGATGGGGGACCCATGTCTCAAAGCCCATCTCCATCTCTCACTGAAGGCAGGGTTTTTTTTTATAAGTACAGAGATGGGGACAGAATGAAGAGATCAAGGAAGAGGTTTCTAAAGCTCTCTACAGGTACACTGGCACAGTCCATTCCAATAAGGCAAGTCATTGTCCTGTGTGCATCATCCTGGTTTAGTCATCCTGACTTCACATTATCCCAGCTTCATGGTTGAAGGGCAGTGAACCTCCCAGAGCTAGGATGCCTGAAGGTCAGAGTCTGTATCTTTTGAAGTTAGTTTGTAGGATTCTTATACAAACATGCTGTTCATCTACAAGCTACATATTAGTCAGAGTCAGCATTTATGGAAACAATGTCAAAAGAATAGTGAGGTGGATTACAATTTCCTACCATTACAATTTTCCAGTGTTACAAACACACAACTCCTTTGCTGCCTATTTTTCAAAATCATTCCAAAGACTCGATGATATAATAGAAGTAGACATTAGAATATTAACAAATGTAGTGATGCTGATTACCTATCAACCATCATAGCCATGGTAACCATTTTGTTTTAGGGTATGTAAACAAGCCATTTATTTTTGTAAAACAAGTTAGCCTCAATTCTGTTCAATATGAGTTTACTTGGAGCTTGCTATGGACTCAATTGTTGGAGATAGGGCTGTTAGAGAGGTAATTAAGTTTAAATGAGGTTGAAAGGGTGGACCCCTTATCCAATAGACTGGTGCCCTTATAAGATGATGAAATAACATGAGATTTCCTCCCCTGCCCCACCCATGTCTGCATAGAGAAAAGGACATGTAAAAATGTGGAAGCACAGCAGGAAGGTGGCCATCTACATGCCAGAAAGAGTCCTAATCAGAAAATAATTCTGCTGATGCCTTTTATCTTCAACTTCTAGCTTCTGGGACCCCAAGGAAATAAATTTCTGTTGGGTTAGCCACCTAGTAAGCTACCAACACTGTAATATTTTTGGCATCAAATGAACGAAAAGAGAGTCTGAACTCTGGTAGTCAATGTGGGGGTAAAAAAGAGAAATACAAACCATATTATTTTATTTCAAGGAGTTTACAATCAAGTAGAAAGATATGACCTGTACTGAAAAAAAACATTTTAAATTTAACAGAGTGCACAGAGCAATTTGATGTCCAACATACAACACAATACATACTGCTAGAGCTCATAGAACAGAGAGACCAGAATGAGCTATAATTATTAAGGAAGATCCATTAATAGTGGCCATCAGATAGGATTCAATTACTAAATAAGACTCACAGGACCCAAAATTACAATGCTCACAAGTATACACTATTGCAGGACAAAATGTAATGTAGCAACAGCACTAAAGTGCACCTTGCTGCCTCCCAGCCAGGTGCCGGAGAGGTCAGGTTGGAGCACCAATGGCTCTCTTCCATGAGTGCCATACCAGCCACACTTTCTATCTGAAGTAGGGGCCACTGACATGTGTGGAACACCTCACACCCAGGGAGTGCATGAGTAAATCTTGATTCATGTTTTCTATACGTTGCTGGTTCTGTAGAAATATTCTTGCTATGTTACCAGCCCCAAGAGCAGGCCCTTCTTGGGGTCTCATCAAGACCAGGTGCAAGTCATTAATCTCACTCTCATTAATATACAATGCTGACAAGCTGGTATAAATCTCCAAGAAAGTTCTTAGACCCTTAGTTACAAAGCATTACTATTAATCAATATATTTCATGTCTTGATCAAGCAGGTATTTCAACCAAATGGGCCAGGTCAGTTCTGGGCATATTGGGATTACCCTCATGGCACAGAAGTCTTGGAAAAAGTGGCAGATTTTGATAAAGAGATAAAAGTAGTAGTTGAATATGGTTCAAGAGAACATAAAGCTATTTTGTAGCCCATGTTACCTGTCATGCCTAGTCCAGCATCTCTCAGAATATGGTCTGAGAATCTGTGACAGTCCTGAGACCTTTTCAGGGAACCCATGAGGTCAGCACTAGTGACAAAATACTGCTGTCATGAGTTATTTCTTTACACTCATTCTCTCTGTCTGATGATATGACAACAGATTAAATACAGAAGCAGATACATAGATATATTAAATGTCAAAATGTTATAAAATAAATAATAGAACTTATCTCACTAATTTCTGGAAAAGTTATCTTTCATAAAATATTTTATGTTACTTTGTAATGGGTTTATTGTTATATACAAATATTAAAAATAATACTGATAAATATTTTACCTATATTTTGCATTTAATGTTTGAGTAAATATTAATAAATATATGCACATGAACAGAAAATATTTTCTTTGAGATATAGTTGAAATTAATATTGTATTACTGTTAGGTGTACAATATAATGATTTGATATATGTATACACCAAGAAATGTTAACACAATAAGTTTAGTTAACATCCAACACCACACAGTTACACGTTTCTTTTTCTCATGATGAGCACATTCATGATCCACTCTCTTAGCAACTTTCAAATATGCACTACAGTATTGTTCACTATAGTCACCATGTGTACATCACACCCCCGGCACTTCTCCATTTATCACCAGACGCTGCTGCCTTTTCTCTGTCTGTACTCATTCCACCCACTCCCAAGCCCTGCCTCTGGCAATAACCAATCTTGAACAGAAACTCCTTAGAGTCTTCAACAATTTTGAAAAATATAAAGGAATTCTGAGATAAACACACACACATACTAGTTTGGAAAGAAAAATGCAGACTTTTTGTATTAGATCTCTATCATTTTAATATGCCATTCATAATAAAGTAAAATTAAAAGATTGCACATAATTTCAAGATTTATGCTAGATGGCACTGAGAAGGGGGAATAGTAATGGCACATTATATTAAGTGTCTAACATCTATCCATACTAACAGAGTACATGTTCAGCTTTTAATGAGATAGCCAAAGGGGAGGTAAAGCTACTTTTCTTACATGAACACATGTATATTTTTGGACAACACACTGATGACCACAGTTCTAACAGAATATCCAGATACCAAAGTCAGTACATGTGCTTGATATAAAAATAGCTAGAGTGTAATCCTTTTATTTATGAGTATACAATGATAACTGGACTGCAGAGGACCATAACTCTTAGAATCAAGTGTCCATTGCCAGGCAAGCTATTTCCACTACAGATTTTTATATTGTTTCTTTTGACCTAGTATCTTATGTTTTATACAAATGTTCTGAGCAGACAAGAAGATTAAAAAAGGCATAAAATTGAGACCAGGTATGGTACCCTGAGAAAACCTGAGTAGAATGGAGAAGATTCAAGTTCTGGAGTAGGAAAACAATAGGGTTCGGTGGGTAAAGTGCTTCAAATTATGGATGTCTGGGTATAACAGATACAATCTTCACTTAAAATGTACTTCCAATACCAGGTGATAAGGAGGAGCAAGGAAGAGTGAATGAAGTTTGACAGGGTGACCATAACAGATAAGATCAGAGAAATCATCCTAGAAATAGGGATACATCCTAGAGATGAGGAAAGCTCACTTCTTCATTAATGTATGTACCCACCAAGTCTAGGAAATGAGCTAGGTACTACTCTAGATTACAAAAATGCATAATTAGTACAACACAGAACTCATCTTTGAGAGCCAGAATTGAGGTTACTATGCTTATATATTTATCAGAATTGATTAATCTAAAGAGATTAAGTTTCAGTAAGATTGTTCACCAATGGAACATTTTTATCAATTCTAGCTTAATGTTATTGTTTTTTTTTCTGTGAATTCTGTAATATATTCAGATTTTGACATCTGACTCTTTTCCTAGCAGACGTTGGAAGAAATCTCTTTGGCTTCATGGAAAAGCAACAAAAGTGACATGCAGAATGATTGTTACCCTAAAGTCAATTTCGTCACAATGATGAAAAGTATGTGATGACTCTGTCTCTGTTCTCTATTAATAGGAACTGCCCTAACACAACCACTCTCACTCTTGTTCTACTATGAGAGTCAACATGAAATATCTTGTTAGAAGCCAAATTATATTTCATTGATACAGTGCAAAGTATAATACATTTCTCCACAAGCATGTTAATAAAAATCCATTCTTAAACAAATGGGAAAAACTCTTTCCCAACTGGATTGAGTTACCCACCATAAAATTTAAATTAAAAAGTTATGTTCAATATTTAAGATGAAGAATGAGGACTAGCACTAGAGAATTGACATCAGCAAATAGAGACCACGTAAAACATGCTATAGTTTGCACTGTGGGATAATCAAATTCTCATAACAAAGGGCCTTCCAACCACTAACTCTTATTCTTATTCTGGGTATACCTTTCCCTCAAAGCTTCATTTGAAGCAGGCCAATAATGCTTTTAAAATGATGTAAACACACAGAAACACACATCTGGAGGAAAAGCTTGAAAACATACCTGGCAGACAGATTGCCAAGTGTGGGGTAGCTCAAGACATGCCCCTCCACCTCAGAGAACAGAGGGCTTCCAGCCCAGTAGCCATAAGGAATGAGAAAAACAGTCTCTCAAGACCCCTTTGCCTCAAGGTTCCTGTGTCTCAAGACTCCTATATTTACCAGAAACCTGTAGCACTTTCACATGCTTCTGTGGCTCCCTCCCCTCTGCCACTGCTCCCTTCCTACCAGGTAAATAGCACCCAGGCTGGAGGCTGGTGTGCTGCCTCTCTCCACTGATCTACTACCCTCAGTACACTCCCCTATGATGTGAGTAATAAATGGTATGTTCACATCTGGTGGTCCTCCAGGTAGCTTTTTTTGAATGTCATGAACACTTCAGCAACTCCTAGGCTTGGAGTTCCTGTGTTACAAGAAAACTCATTAACAAGGAAAGATCATATGTAAATGAACAATTTCATTGACGCACAATGAGAAGTTCACTAATATTACAGAGAAATTCGAATTCAATACTGTTCTTTCTTTTTGTTCATAACCACAGATGTTCTTCCCTTAACTTCTACTACTCCAAATATCCTCTTATATAAGTGCTATTCAGTTGATTTACAGTTCCTTCAATGATTCTTTCCTTAGGCCTCACACTAAAAACTGACGTATTCTCCTCCTCTATGTTAAAACTCCTGTAAGAGGTAGTGAAACACACTTCATCTAGTAACAACAGCAGTGAGAGGTAAACCATTGTAAATGGCTGACATCTGATACTGTGCCTTCCCAATTTCTGTGTTTGAAAAGATCTCAGATCCAAAACAATTGATTTATTTTTTATTGAGGTGATACCACACAACATAAAATTAATCATTTTCACATTGTTAAAGTCATGATATTAAAGGCGCAAGTATTTAGTGTATTCATAATGTTGTGGTGACATAATCACCACCTCTATCTTGTTCCAGAAGTTTTCATCACCACAAAGGAAACCCATTTCCATAAAACAGCTGCATTCTCCCTTCCTCCCAGCCCCTGGCAACCACCAATCTGCATTCTGTCTTGGAGTTCCTGAACCTGAATATTTCATATAAATGGAATTGAACAATGTGTGATCTTTTGTGTCTGACTTTGTATACTTAGCATCATGTTTATGAGGGTTGTCCATATTGTATAGCATGTATCAATATCACATTCATTTTTATGGTTGAATAATATTCCATTATAAGTATATACTACCATTTATTTATCCATTTATCTACTGATGGGCATTTATTCTGTTTCTGCCTTGTATCTCTTGTGTATAGTGCTGCTGTGAACACATGTGTACATGTATTTTTAAGAACTAGTTTTAATCCTTTGGCATATATACTTAAGAGTCTAATTGCTGGGTTATATAGTAATTATGTTTTTAACATTTGAGGAACGGCCAAATTGTTTTCAATAACTAAGCCATTTTACATTCCCACCATCAATGCAGCAGGATTCCAATCAATTTCTCCATATCTTTGTCAGCCCTAATTTCCATTTCTTTCTTTTCTTTTTTCTCTCTTAAAAATAATTATAACCATCTCACTAGGTATTAAGGGCTACCTCATTGCAGTTTTAATTTGGTTCTCTAATGACTAATAATGCTGAGAATTTTTCATGTGTTTGGTGGTCATTGTGTATTTTCTTTGGAGATTTTTTTTCAAGCCTTTGCAATTGAGAGCAATTATTTTTAATAATAGGAATTCTGAAAAATTTAGAAATAAGGCAGAAGAAAGGAAGCCAGGAATAGAATTCCTCCTGCTGCCTTCCTACTGTTTCCCCTGAAACCCCCACATCAGGCTGGTTTGTTTGTTTGTTTGTTTGCCAGGTAGCTTCAAAGAGATGAAGTTTATATAAAACTTGATACCTAGTAACATTTTTAATTCTTCAAAGGAATTACCATGTACTCACTTCTTTTTTTTATTCTAACAACTTTCTTTTTAATTTATTTATTTTTTAAGTTTTTAAATTTTAATTGTTAAGTACAGTTTTCTGTCTTTTACTCCCATCCCAGTCCACCCCCCCCACCAGTGCTCCCCACCTCCCTCCCATTTCCACCCCCCTTAGTTTTTGTCCATGTGTGCTTTATACTTGTTCCTGTAATCACTTCTCATAAACAAACAAAAAACAACCTTGTACCTAAGACCCCTGTTATTTGACAGCATGCTGGTGCCTTTACATTCCCCCTGCCTTGTTGTCACAATGATTATACTGCAGCCAGTCTACCAAGAATCAAACTCTGGCTACTCCACTTTCCAGGTGTGTGATTTGAGGGAAACTATCATGGTTTCTTCTCTATACAATGAAGATATATTAAAAAATTTGCACTGTAAATACATGGTAAAAAATTAGAAAGTGTCCTGATAAAGTGTCAAACACAATATATTCACATGAAAATTTGAATGTTACTTATAGTTTCAGGTTGTACCACACCATCTCTAACTCCTACTCTCTCCCTCCATCATCTCTCCTACTGCAACCCAACAGCCCCAGAATATTCTTATCATTAATGCAATGGATTCATACTGGGCTGACACGTCCCTCTCAATTACAAGTTCAGTTGGTCTTTAATTTTGTGTTTCTTTCCCATCTCTTGTTATACTTTCTTAGCCAAAATATATTTAAAAAATTAAAAATTTTAAGATGCTGTTCATGTCTTTTAACATATCTTCAATGAACATTCA
>PVKM010016084.1:0-27223 GCA_004027735.1 Carollia perspicillata | reverse complement strand
AGAAGCTTTTTATTTTGATGAGATCTCATTTGTTTATTCTTTCCTTTATGTCCCTTGCTTTAGGGGACATATCAGTGGAAATATTGATCTGTGGAATATCTGAGATTTTCTGCCTATGATCTTATCCAGGACTTTTATGGTGTCACAACTTATATTTAAATCTTTTATCCACCTTGAATTTATTTTTGTGGGTGGTGTAAGTTGGTGGTCGAGTTTCTTTTCTTTTTTCTTTTTCTTTTTTTTTTTGCATGTAGCTAGCTGTCCAGCTCTCCAAACACCATTTGTTGAAGAGGCTTTTTTTGCTCTATTTTAGGATACTGTACACTTTGTCAAATATTAATTGACTATAGAGACTTGGGTTTACTTTTGGGCTCTCTATTATTTTCCACTGGCCCATGTGTCTATTCTTATGCCAGTACCGACAGTTTTGATGAAAGTGACCTTGTAATACAGTTTTATATCAGGTATTGTGATCCCTCCTGCTTTGCTCTTTTTTCTCACAATTGCTGAAGATATTCAGGGTGGTTTATGTTTCCATATAAAATTTCAAAGTGTTTTTTCTATATCTGTGAAATATGTTATTGGTACTTTAATAGGAATTGAGTTGAATCTGTAAATTGCTTTCAGTATTATGGACATTTTGGTGATGTTAATTCTTTCTATCCATGAACACAGTATATGTTCCCATTTGTTTGTGTCTTCCTTGATTTCTTTCTTCAGTGATGTGTAGTTTTCTGAGTACAGGTTTTTTACCTCCTTGGTTAGGTTTATTCCTTGGTATTTTATTTTTCTTTTTGCTATATCAAATGGGATTATTTTCATGGTTTCTGTTTTGGATATTTCATGGCTGGTGTACAAAAATGCCTTTGATTTCTGAATATTGACTTTGTATCCCACTGTTTTGCCAAATTTATTTATTAGCTTGAGCAGTTTTTTGGTGGAGTTTATAGGATTTTCTATGTACAGTATCATGACATCTGCAAACAATGACAGTTTTTTTTATTCCAATTTGTATGCCTTTTATTTTTTTTTGTTGTTGTCTGATTGCTGTGGCTAGGACCCCCAATACTATGTTGGATAGAAGTGGGGAAAGTGGACAACCTTGTCTTGTTCCTGATCTTAGTGGGAAAAGTTTTAGTTCTTGCCCATTGGGTATGATGTTGGCTGTAGGTCTCTCATATATTACCTTTGTTATGTTGAGAAATGCTCCCTCTATTCCCACTTTGCTTAGTGTTTTTATCATAAATGGGTGCTGTGCCTTATCAAATGCTTTTTCCACATCTATTGATATGATCATGTGATTTTTGTCTTTGCTTTCATTTATGTGATGTATTACATTTACTGATTTGTGAATGTTGAACCATCCTTGCATCCCTGGGATGAATCCCACTGATTGATGGTGTATGATCTTTTTAATGTATTGCTGGATGCGGTTTGCCAATATTTTGTTGAGGATTTTAGTGTCTATGTTCATCAGCGATATTGGCCTGAAGCTTTCTTTCTTTGTTGTCTCTTTGTCTGGTTTTGGGATTAGGATGATGTTGGCTTCATAAAAAGAGTTTGGGGGTCTTCCATCACTTTGGACTTTTGGAATAGTCTGTGAAGGATAGGGGTTAGCTCTTCCTTAAATGCTTTCTAGAATTCACCTGTGAAACCTTCTGGTCAAGGGCTTTTGTTTGTTGGAAGTTTTTTTTGACTACTGCTTCAATTTCATCTGCTGTTATTGGTCGGTTTAGGCTTTCTGCCTCTTCTTCATTCAGTTTTGGAAGACTATATTTTCCTAGAAATTTGTCCATTTCATCTAGGTTTTCAAATTTCTTGGCATACAACTCTTCATAGTAATTTCTTACAATCCTTTGTATTTCTGTGGTGTCAGTTGTAATCTCTCCTTTTTTATTTCTGGTTGTTTATTTGGGTCCTCTCTCTTTTTTTCTTGATGAGCCTGCTTAAAGGCTTGTTGATTTTGTTTATCTTTTTAAAAAACCAGCTCCTGGATTCATTGATCCTTAGTATTGTGCTTTTAGTCTCTATGTCATTTAATTCTGCTCTGATCTTAGTTATTCCCTCCCTTCTACTAGCTCTGGGCTGTCTTTGTTGTTGTTCCTCCAGTTCTTGTAGGCTTAGGGTTAGGTTATTTGTCTGAAATGTTTCTATCCTTTTTAGGTAGGCCTGTATTGCTATGAACTTCCCTCTCAGGAATGCCTTTGCTGTGTCTCATAAATTTCGAGTTGTTGTGAGTTCATTTTCATTTGTTTCCAGAACTTTTTGATTTCTTCTCGAATTTCATTCTTGACCCATTCATTGTTTAATAGCATGTTATTCAATCTCCATGATTTTGAGTTGTGGTTTTTTTTCCCTTGGAATTCGTTTCTAGTTTCAATCACTTGTGGTCGGAGAAAATGCTTGGTATGATTTCAATTTTCTTGAATTTGTTTAGACTTGTTTTGTGTCCTATCATGTGGTCTATCTTTGAAAATGTTTCTTGTGAACTTGAGAAGAATGTGTATTTAGCTTCTTTAGGATGAAGGGCTCTATCTATATCAGTTCAGTCCATTTTGTCCAGGGCATTGTTCAATGTCACAACATCTTTGTTGATATTTTGTTTGGAAGATCTGTCCATTTTTGCCACTCGGTGTTAAAATTCCCTACTATAATTGTGTTGCTGTCAATATCCTTCTTGAAGTCCTCTAAGATTTTCATTATGTATTTGGGTGCTCCTACATCAGCAGCATATATATTTACAATGTTTATGTCTTCTTGGTGGATTCTTCCCTTGAGTATTATGAAGTGACCTTCTCAGTCTCTCTTTATGGCCCTTTTTTTGAAGTCTATTTTGTCTGATATGAGTATTGCTACACCGGCTTTTTTTCCCTTTCCATTTGCTTGGAATATTTGTTTCCAGCCCTTTACTTTCATTCTGTGTAGGTCTTTTGTCCTAAGGTTGGTCTCTTGTAGGCAGCATATGTGTGGGTCATGCTTTCTCATCCATTCAGCTATTCTATGTCTTTTAATTGATGCATTTAATCTATTTACATTTAAGCTTATTATTGATAAGTTGTTACTCATTGTCATCTTCATACCTGTGTTCCTCTCTCTCTCTCTCTCTCTTTTCCTTCCTTTTCTTAAAGCAGACCCTTTATCAAGTCTTGCAGAACTGGTTTGGTGGAGGTGTATTCTTTTAGACTTATTTTGTCTGAAAAGCTCCTTATTTGGCCTTCTATCTTGATTGAAAGTCTTGCTGGGTAAAGTATCCTTGGTTGTAGTCCTTTAGTTCTCATTACTTGTAATATTTCTTGCCATTCTCTTCTGGCTTGGATTGTTTGCATTGAGAAGTCAGTTGCTAACCTTATCTAGGCTTCCTTGTATGTTATTTTCTTTTTCTCCCTTGCTTCTTTTAAGATTCTCTCTTTGTCTTGGAATTTTGCCATTTTTATTATGATGTGTCTTGGAGTGAGCCTCTTTAGGTTCCACTTAATTGGAATTCTCTGCATTTCTTGGATTTGTATGACTTTTTCTCTCATCAGTTTAGGGAAGTTTTCCATCATTACTTTTTCAAATAGGTTTTCTATCCCTTTTTCCTCTTCTCCTTCTGGTATTCTTATTATTTGGATATTATTACGTTTCATATTGTCTTTTATTTATCTTAATCCCTCTTCATTCTTTCTGAGCTTCTTTTCCTTTTCCTGCTCTTTCTGGGTGTTTTTCTCTATCTTATTCTCCAGCTCGCTGATCCAATCTTCTGCTTCATCTGTCCTGCTTTTGATTCCTTCTACTATGTTCTTTGGTTCAGATATTGTATTCTTCATTTCCTCTTGGCCCTTGTTGATAGTTTCTATTTCCCTTTTCATGTTGATATAGTTTGCAGTGAGTTCATTCTAGTTTCCTTGTAGTTTCTGGTAGTTCATTGTGAGCTCATGGATCTTCCTGGTAACCATTGCTTTGAACTCAACATCTGATTGTTGAGTTGCCTCTGTTTCATTTAGCATTCTTTCTGAGGTTTCCTCCTTTCCTTTCATTTGGGGGTTGTTTCTTTGTCTTCCCGTTGTTTGTGAGATTCTTATTAGCCTCAGCTTAAATTGTTCTGTTCTGGCTCCGTGGGTTTATGGTGTGAGCTTCTGTGGTAGAGTACCTGTGAGGTTCAGTGGTGCAGTCTCCTTTGGGTATCCTGGTGTTCACTGCTTCCACCTGTTCTTCTTTGTGATCAATTGGAGGGGTAAGGCAAAATGGTTTAAGACTGCAAGAGAGCATTCTATGTTATTTACAGTAGCAGCTGGTAAAGTAGAGATAGGAAATCCTTTTGCTATGTGTAGTATTAACCGTGATATACCACCCAACAAGTCACTTTTTAGAAACAGTGGAATGAAGATAAGACTCTTGTTGGGGAGGGAAGTGTTGTGAGTTAAATGTAGAAAGCAGTGAGGTTGTGAGATGTCAGATTCTGAGGTAATGTGAGAATAAAGGATAGTAAATAGGTGTAGTGTGTGAGAGAATACAGTTAACCAATACAGTAATAGAGTTCAGAAAACCGTGAAGTGGTCTAGGATCTGGGGGGGCTGTTGTGTAGTATTTACAATAGTATGGAAGAGCTATTATTTACAATAATATTAGAGTAACAATCATATGACAGAATCTATGGAATTCAGATACCAAGAATAAGGAGTGTTGGACCTTCATTAGTGTGCTAATGGAACACAGGTGAAGTGAAGTACAGTAAACTAACAATACACTATGACTGAGAGAACAGGGGAAACCTGTCAATCAATACAATATACCCAGCCAAACAAAGAAGACTAAACAGAAGGAAGAGGAATACCAAAATATTATTCAAGTAAAAGATGTAAGAATAATGTAAAAATAATGATGCAGATATGCAATATCTTGCAGGTTCCTTGTAATAGCAAAGTGAAATTTTCTCAACTATTAGGATGCCCCCTCTTTGGGACCAACTTTGGTCTTCTCACGGTTCCAGTTTTCTTTGTCTCATTTATGAGTATTTTTTTAAAAAGTAGACTAAGGAAGGTAGAAGAGATAAAATTGGAAAGAAAGGAAGAAGGAATAAAACAAGAAATAAGGAAAGAGAGGTAAAAAGCGTTAAGACATAAAAAATTAAAATATAGAAAATTTCTTTAGAAAAATCAATCAAACAAACACACACAGAATTACACACCAGGGGAAAAAAGAAAAAACAATAAAAAGAATAAACATAAAAATACAAAAAACTCCTTTTGCTCGTTTCAAACTGGTCAAACCAGTTTTTCTGTTCTTGTTGGCTGCAGCAGTCTGAGGGACGGGTGTATAGATGTGGTCTCTGGGTCCCAGGGTTTCCCGGTCTCCATTTGTGGGCATGCCCACTCCGAATTTATTAGAGCCATCTCACCTTCTCTGGCCTCCCTGGGTTTATCGGAGCACTCTCACAGTCCCGCAGTGCACATACGACTGCTCTGGGCTTTTCAGAGCTGTCTTCCTGAGTTTATTGGAGCTATCTTCTGGTCTCAGGCAGCGCACACATCTGCTCTGGGTTTGCCAGGTACAGGCTCTCAGTCACCCAAGACGTGCACTCTCTTTCCGGATCCTGGTGTGGTCCCCAGGTGCTCTACAAAGCTCTCTCTCCCCAGTTGTGGGCATGCCCTGCAGGGCTGCCTCTGGTTATACCACTCGGGTGCACACTCTTTCCAGGTCTATGCATATGTGCTCACAGCCCCTGTGTGTTTGCCTCTCAATCCTTGAAATTGCTCTCTGAAATTTCAAGCATCTAGACTTCTCCCAGTGCTGTTCAAACTCTGCCTAGCTGGGGATGGAGCACTGACCCTACTCCCTGTGGTTGGGCCAATGGGCCACGGGCCAGGGTTGCAGCCTCCCTGCTCCCCGCACCGATCTCTAGGCCTCTATTTTCCCAAAGTAGTTCCCTTACCATCTGTTTTTTCAATGTCCACTACAATCTTTGATCTTCTATCTTCATATATGTTGTGGTAGTGTTGGCTGTCCGCTCTGTTCCTTCATAGATTGGCCTCGTTTCTCTCCTGTGTGTAGGAAGAAGTGGAATCTGCTCCCTCTTACCAAGCCACCATCTTCTCTCCTTATTCTATGTCTTTTGATTGGAACATTTAATTCATTTATGTTTAACGTTATTATTGATAGGTGCTTAATCATTGCCATTTTTTTATACCTTTGTTCCTCTCTCTCACTCTTTTTTTCCCTTTCCTTAAAGCAGTGCCTTTATCATCTCTTCCAGAACTGGTTTTTTGGAGGAGTATTCTTTTAGACTTCTTTTGTCTGGGTAGCTCCTTATTTGGCCTTCCATCTTAATTGAGAGCCTTGCTGGATAAAGTAGTCTTGGTTTCATGCCTCTGGTTTTCATTACTTGGAATATTTCTTGCCATTCTCTTCTGGCTTAGAGAGTTCCCATTGAGAAGTCAGCTGCTAACCTCATTGGGGCTCCCTTGTATGTTACTTCCTGTTTCTCCCTTGCTGCCTTTAAGATTCTCTATTTGTCTTGGAATTTTGCCATTTTAATGATATGTCTTGAAGTGGGTCTGTTTGGGTTCCTCTTGATTAGTACTCTGTGTTTCCTGGATTTGTGTGACTTTTTCTCTCATCAAATAAGGGAAGTTTTCCATCACTTCTTTTTCAATTAGGTTTTCCATCTCTTGTTCTTTTCTTTCTGGCATCCCTATTACATGGATATTATTGCATTTCATGTTGTCTTGCAGCTTCCTTACAACTTGTTCATTCTTTCTGAGTCTCTTTTCCTTTTTTTGCTCCTTCTTGGTGTTTTCTTTTTTTACCTTAGCCTATAGCTCACTAATTTGATCCTATGCTCCATCCACCCTGCTTGTAATTCTTTCTAGTGTGTTTTTTATTTGAGGTTTTATTGTTCATTTCTTTCTGTTTTTTGTTCATAGTTTCTATTCCTTTTTCATGCTGATGTAGTTCTCACTCAGTTCATTATAGTTGTCTGTGAGTTCCTTGAACTTCTTTATAACCATTATTTTGAATTCTATGTCTGATCGTTTGGTTACCTCCATTTTGTTTAGCTCTTTTATGGGGAGTCTTCCAGTCCTTTTGATTGCATTTTTTTTTGTCTTTCCTTTTTATATGACTCTTTTTGTTTGTTTCTATGATTCCTGATGTTTCATTTTGCTAGCTGTCTTTGTAGGGTGAAATTCTATGGTAGGAATTCTATGGGGTTCAATGGTGTGGTTTTTTAAATCTCCCTTTCTGGACATTCTAGGTTTACCCTTTCTTCTGTTTATGTGGGCTCTCTTGGTTTACCTGGGTTTTTGCTTTTTGGTGGTTCCTTTGTTGGTGGTTTTTGTCTTCCAGCAAGTATACTGATGTTCACAGCTCCCACCCATTCTTGTATGTGATCAGTGGCAGGGGTAGGCAAAATTGATTAAAACAGCAGGAGACTATTTTATGGAATTTTAAGTACCATCATGTAGAGAAGAGATAGGAGATCCTTTTGGATTAATATAGCGTTAACTGTGATATTTCTCCCAACTACCCACTTTTTATAAAAAGTGAAAGAGAGCTAAGACTATTGTTAGAGGGGAAGAGGATTGTGAGCTGAATTCAGAAAACAGAGCACTTGTGTAAGGTTAGATGATGAGATATAGTGAGATTAAAGGATATAAAGTAGGCATAGTTGAGAGAATAGAGTCAACCACAACGATAATAATACTCAGGATTAAAGTGAAGTGGGCTAAAATCAGGGAGGAATGCTGTGTAGTGTGTATTTTGTATGGAACAACAATTATTTGTAATAGTACTGGAACAACAATAATATGACAAGAAATATATGATCTGGATAACCAGAATGGAAAGTACCCAATCAACAGTTGTGTGTTATTAGAACACAGATGAAGTGAAAGAAGGAAAATTAAAATACAATAAAGACAGAATAAGGAAAACCAGTCAAACTTTGCAGTTAAACAGAGAAATAAAATGAAGAAAACTAAACTTAAGGAAGATAAATTTTAAAGTGGTAAAAATAATGAAAAGACAATAATAATACACACAAACAATAAAATGCCAGCTCTATGGGATAACAAAGTGACATTTTTCTCAGCGTTTCCATTTTTTAGGTTAGCCGTGTGCTCCCTCTTTCATTCTGTCTCTGGACCACTTGTAACTACATGTCTTATTGTCTCACTTGAGGGAAGAAAAAAAGGAAAAAAGAGAGAAGAACCAAAAACAAAGAAAAAATAACAATAAGCCACGTGCTGACTTTAAACCCATTCAAGGAGTTCTGCTGGTCTTCCTAGATGCCACTGGAAGAGGGGCGCTGGGCTTCCCTTTTCTCTCTCTTTCTATGGTTTTGAGAGAATAGGGACCAGGTTTGAGCTACAATATTCGCAGTTTTCTGTCCTCTGGCATAGGTCCTCCAAGAGCTACCTGGCTCAAATCAGCCACTTAGTCTCTGGGCTCACTCTGTGTGTCAATCTCTGGTGTGCTGTTCCACTTGGTCACTCAGTCTCAGGCTAAGAGCTCCAATTAGCCTCTGGGCATGCAGCATGAGACAAGCTCAGGCATGTGGTTCTACTCAGCCACTCAGTCTCTGGGTGTGCAGAGCTCAAATCACCCTTGGGGTGAGCCAGCCACTGCTTAAGAGCCCTTACAAAGCAGCAGCCCACCGTTCTTAATAAGTGCATGGCTTCTCACATAGCCCAACTTTCCTACCAGTCTGGAGACTATCAAAGTCAGGATCAGACATGGCCCTAGTCCTCACTTCTCCAGTTGTCGCCTGGCATCTCAGTTTATCTGGTGCCAGAGTCCATAGTCCCAGCAGATGGGTACTGCCTCTATGTGTCTCCCACTTTGTCTCTATTCCCTCCAGCAACTTCCAGGATCCGGGTTCCTCCTGGTGCCAGGCTGCCCTCCCTGATCTGATAGGGGAGGGAGCTGGTGATCTAACTCTCCTCCCTGTATCCTGTGGCAGGTGCTGGACTGGGGGCCGCAGCAGCCTTGGTGCCTGCTCAGATCCCAGGCACCTTCCCATCCCAGTGCAATCATCTCACCATCTATTTTTCAACATCTTCTGCAATCTTTGTCCTCCAAATTTCATATAAGCTGGAATTCCATTGGCTGTTCACTCTGTTCCTCAGAAGATCAGCTAGGCATTTCAGCTGAGCACAGGGAGAACTGGGCTCTGCACCCACCTACTTCCCAAAACTCTCCTAGGGTGATTAAATTTTATCTTTTTTGGTAAAGGAGGAGGTGCACCTTTAAAAATACATGTCCTGCTTTTAGGAAAATAGGGAGAGAGCAAAGTACTTTCTAAGTCATTGCTTCTTCTCAATTGCCTTCAGCTCAAAATAATCCTTGTAGAAATTGGCACATTTGGGATGGCATATTCTGCTACCCTCAAATACCTACAACCCTAAAGGGACCAGGAAGTATCCTCTTTCTATATGCCTGGAAGGTAAATAAACAGTAATTGGTGCATTGCTTCAGTGCTCATCACACAGTGGGTGGAAAATAAAAACAAGCGGTACCTAAATAAGAATTGAAATAAAAGGGCATGCTTGGAATATGGTTTTTCCCTTCATATCTACTAAGTATATCAGAAAGTACTACAATTAAAGTAAAGTACTACAATTTATTTTTAAACTTATAATCCTTATGTAAGTATAAAATACATTAGCCTGAACTTTTAGTTTTAGATAAAAGGAAATATTTGATTATTATTAAGATAAGGTTTACTATTTAGTTATATTAGAGTGTCATTGTTACTTCATGAAATGTCAACATAAATTGGAGAGATGATATTTTTAAAAGGTTATTTTATTCCCTAACATGTATGTGGATAAAACTGTTTGTATGTGTGTGCTATTATCTACATGCATGTGTCTATATGCAAACTAGAAAACATCAAATATTTAGATTCAAATGAATATCTCGTCTGATGCTGTTTTATGACTCTATTGCCTCTGAAATATTATCTGCATGTTTGTGTTTTTGTGTACAAGTATAAAACATACACCACAATACACCACTGACATATTTTTTCTCATGCTCCGAATGCTGTCCTACTCAACCTGAAAGCCAGAGAGCTAGCACAGCAGATGGCACTAGCCACTTGTGGCCAAGGAGGGCTGTGTACCATACTGCAGTGCTCCAAGGCCATAAGCTCTCCACAGGCCCACCTTGCAATGACTGCACTCCAGTAGCTTGGGTTACTTTCTCACAGTGGTTTCTTCTTCTCCATATTATACATATGGGGGAGTAGTTTTGATCCTTTGAGACATTCAGTGGTTTTCAGGCAATGGTAATGGTGTATAAACCACAACAAAGAGTTAAAAGAAAATTATTACTTATGATATTAAAAGAATAAATCTTATGGCAGCTAGATGTGCTTTCTGGGAAAAAATGTTGGCCAGGTGTCTCAGTTGTTTGGAGTATTGTCCCATGCACCAAAAGGTTGCAGGTTCAATCTCTGGTCGAGGTGTGTACAGGAGGGAACCTATCAATGTCTGTCTGTCTGTCTCCATCCCTTTCTTTCTCTCTAAAGTCAATAGGCATATCTCTCTCTGGTAAAAATTTTTTAAAAAGGTATTGGAAAAGTTAAAATGACTGGGTAGTCATTAAAAATGACTGGAAGTTAGAGATTAGTAGACATCCTCTGATAGTAGGAAGGGCTGTAAACATTCTGGCAGCTGGAGAAGATTAATCAATAAATGAATGAAGACAGAGAAGAAAAGATGGCCTGAGGTAGTCCTTGCCACAGGCAATTTGAGTGCATCTCTACAGGGTCTGCTTAGAACATTATAATGCTGATTGATTCACACACACCCCAAAAAAGCAATTCTACCTCTTGCTAAGTGAAGGTCCGAAGGTCCCAAACTCTATGCTCTTTCAGAGCACTCATTAACCTGCACACCTATTCTGGGTACCACACAGTTCTATGTCCTTGATCTAACAACTCAGATATCTGGTGTCTTTGTTATCCCATGCATTTGATGGTGTAGCTATAAGGGGACCTTTGACACTGAGAGCAATTATACTCTTGTATATGAATATTGTACCCATCCTGGGGTACCATTTTTGGTCAAAATAAATATGATGCTTACTTGGGTTTCATCAGTGCCCCTGGGTCTTTGGTGGATGCTTTTTCTCCTGCCTCAGGGAAATAGTAGTTTCATTTTTCATCCTCCATCATGCCTGAATACACAGTTTACTTAAAGGTTAAGAATGATGTGTCTAATTAAGTGGATGGAGCAATTCTACTACATTAACATTAATAGTGCATGGAAAGTACTCCCCATGGCTGCATTTTTTAAGTAGAAGCTATTTCCATATCTATTCTTTCTTTCCAATTTTTTTCTTCCTGCACCACTAAATGAAAATTTAAAGGTAGCAAGGGCACCTGTGTTGATGGAAGAGAAAAGGTGATAATTGTTTCTGCTGGACCCTTTCTCATTTTTCCCCTGATAAGGGCATCATTCTTCAGACAGATTTGCTTTTCTAATGAAAGCCAGTGCATGGAATAAGAGGCCGGAAGGACAGGGAGTTGTCAAGAAACCTCTGCTGCAGATGGATATTATGGAACTCAGTTATCAAATGATAAAATGTGAACTTTTATTTCACTCTGGAATTGAAAGATCATTACAGTGGAGAGTGAATTTAATAAAGGTTAAAAGTACGTGACTAATGGTGATGTATCATAGAATTCTGTGGCTTTGGAACACTGCCTGTATCAGGCTTTCTTGCCCTGAATCAATTTATACCAGATTACTAAGGCCTCCAACCCATCAGTGAAAGCATGTTTTATCATATACTATTCAGAAAATCCTCTGTGTCAAGAACCTCCATAATAAATGAGCATACAAATCGCACTGTGTTGTGGATTTATTTTTCTCTGGACTTTTTACTCAGAGGTTCTGCTGAGGGATGGGCAAGAGTCTGAGAGATCTTTAGCAACTAACTGAACAGTTTAGAAGCAACTGTTTAGCATGATGTTTCCAGAGGCACTCAGGAGAAAAGAACAAGTTGAACACATGTTGAATCTTTACTAGAAAGAACAAAATTGCCCAGGAATTGGATAACGTGGAGTGAGATCTTCAAAAATAACTTTATTTACCATGATTTGGCAGAGTCCCACTCATCTTCCCTCCATGGGTCCCTTATTTCCCTATTTCTTTATATATTACCCTTATATGTTATTTATTAAATGATTTATTATCATTTAAATATTTTTTATATATTATCTTATTTCCCTCCATGGATTCTTTCTGATACTCTATATTTGAGCTCAGGGATTTCCAGGTTATAACAGGGAAGAAAGTTTCATGTGATCTAAAAAATTATTTGGTATACACACATACACACACATACATATGTATAAACTAGCACATCAAGCACATGATTTCAAATCTCTTGTTACTGAGAGAGTAGTGTAAGCTAAAAGGAAGTTAGTAAATTTAAGGTAAATTAAGTTCTTAAGAAATATATGAGTTAAAAATTGTACAGGAAGAAATGGTAAGAAACTCAAACTGGTTCTGCTAAGACAGAAGGTTAGAAAGTGTGAGGTTATTTTTCTTCTCTAGATACATAGGCTCTGTCACATCTCTGTTTTAATCACTACAGGTCCCATTTCCAGAAATGTCTTCCTCATGCAATGCTGCTGGTAACATTCTGTCTTTCCTTCCCAGGTCTGCATTCTCTGTGAGTCCCAATCTGATTCATAGGGACTTAGTTGCTCTTTCTATTCACTTATTATCTAGTTCATATTTTCTCTGTATTAAGTATCCACATTTGTTATAACCAGTTGCACAGCAAGAGCTGATATGAAATAGTATTTATTTTTAAGTTATCAGAACCTAGCCATGCATTTAAAATATATTAAATACTTAGTTTTGAATAGACATTTTCTCCAGAACTTCTCTTAGGAGAGTCTCTAATGAGCTCCATGGTTGCCATATCCTGTGGTTATTCTTGGGATCATTTCTTGAATTAGCCACATTTGGACCAGATGATCACTTCCTCTTCTTTGAAATACATACTTTGCTTGACTTCTAAGATCCCACACTCTCCAGTTCACACCTCCCTACCTTACTGCTTTCACTGTCTTCTTGTTTTTCTTTTCTCCTCAAACTTAAAAGAAGTTATCATTGAGGGTCTTAATTTAATCATATGACAAAGACTCTTAATTTAGATCCCCAGCAAAGATTCATTTTCTGAACTTGAGGTTGACAAGCCTGCCTGCCTAACTAGTCTTTCTTTTCTTTTTCTTTCCCACTCTTTCTCTTTCACTCTTTCTCTTTTACTCTTTCTTTCTTTCTTTTTTCTTTCTCTCTCTCTTTCTCTCTCTCTCTCTCTCCTTCCTTCCTTCCTTCCTCCCTTCCTTCCTTCCTTCCTTCCTCCCTTCCTCCCTTCCTTTCTTCCTTTCTTCTGTATTTTTTAGTGAAAAGGAAAGGAATTGTTTATTCAAAGTTATACAGATTTAGGTATAATGACTTAATGTCTTCATTAAAATCCCAAGTCCCTTAAAACACCCACAAACACAAACAGTCCTTCCTTCCCCACTTTGCCCAGTCCAGTGTACTGTATCTCAGGAAAGTCCATGGCTCTGGTAGCCCCTAGTTCTTCCCAGTAATCTGTGCTCAGCTGGCAGGCCTCCCTTGGTTCCCAGCACCATCAGCTCTGTCACCACCATGATCGCCAATTAATACAAAACCATGTGTGGCTCCTTTCTCATGGCCCATCATCAAGTGTCATTTCACTCCTTTCCTTCCCACAGTGTCTCTCTTCCATTCTTCCAAACTGCTAAGAGAGAGCTCTGCATCGCTGCTACACCTTGCTCTCCTGCTTCCTAAACTGAGTGGCAAAGGGAGCCCCAAAGCATGGTCTTTCAATATCCAAAAATAATTTTCTCATTTTCTTTCTTTACATTAACGCTCCCAGCATTCTTGATCCGATGCTCAGACCATGAGACCTTGGAGAAATTCTTGATTCTTCTTTTACCCTGCTTTCTCATAACATGTTTTTTCTTTCAATTACAGTTTACATTCAATGTTAATGTATATGAGTTTCAAATGTACAATATAGTGGTTAGATAATCATGTGCTTTATAGAGCGGTCCCCCAATATTTCAAGTACCCACCTTATACCATATGTATTTATTACAATGTTAATGACTATATTCCCTATGTTTTAATTTACACCCCTGTGACTATTTTGTTATTACTAACTTTACCTTTAAATCTTTTCACCTTTTCCCCATATCCCCCTCGATGACCTCCCTTCTGTCAGCCACTCATAACATTATTAAATCCTTCTGTCTACAATTAAAGCATATCTAGTAATTAACCACTTTAACCACCATCTTTTTCACTCTTCAGGCTCAAGATGCATCATCAATCATTTGGATTATTACAAATGACAATTAAATGGATTTTCTTGTTCCTTCCCATTACACTCTTTGGTTTTTTTCTCTACATAGAAGCTGTCGAGAAAAAGCTGTGTGTTTCTTCCTGATATCAATGATTCAGTGTCTCCTCATCTCACTTAAATCAAGGCTGGTGACTTCTCAGACCTTCAATATTCTGGACCCACTTTATATCTCTATATCTTCACCAACACCTGTTATTTTCTTTTTTATTCCCCAATTATAGCTATTCTAGGAGGTTTGAAGCAATATCCCATTATAGTTCTGATTTGCATTTCTTTAATAATCGATGATTTCAAACATTTTTTCATAAGTTTGTTTGGTCATTGAATTCTTCAGAGAAATAGTTATTCAAGTTCTTTGCCCATATTTTGTGTTGTTGCCTTTTTGTTGTCAAGCCTTTGGATGCTAGACTCTTAACCAATACACACACACACACACACACATAATCTGACTATATATTATATATTATATATGTAATTGCAAATATTTTAGGCTGTCTTTTCTTCATAGTGTCTGTTGATGCAAAGTTTTTAATGAAGTCTAATTCATTCATATATTTGTTATTTGCACTTGTGTCCTCAAATCTAAAATCCATGTTAGAACCTTTGCACTTGCTCTTCTCCTGCCTAGGAATCTCTTTGACAGTTTATCACATACATTGCCCCTTTACCTTTTTCAAAACTTTGCATAAGTATAAAATCAAAGCTTTCATTATTCACACTATTAAAAATTGCAACCCCGTCTGGCCCCAGCACTCTCTATCCCCTTCTTTCTTGTTTTATTTTTCTTCACTACTGATTTTCATAACATAATTTACTTATGAATATTTTCAGACTTAAGCTAAGTAAGGCAGGGATTAGTGCTTATTAATTTACTATCATATTTCCCATGCTCAGAGAAGAGCCTGCTGCAGAGGAAGTGCTCAGTACACCTGTGACTAGGAGCCTGGTCCTTCCTGTGTATAAACAGTCTTCAATTGTTACTTTGTCATTGCTGACATTATCAGTATAATCATCTCTATCCAGCAATAGTAAGAAAGGTTCTACCTTCTCATAGTGCTATGCTAAGTATAGTTATAGAAGCACACATGTGGGATTTTCCAGGACAATTTTGATTTAAAAATAAGTTTATTAGACAATGTAACCCAATTTTTGTCTCAAAAAACATAAGCATAAAAAGCAGCAATTCTGCATCAATGCATCAAATTTGCTTAGAAGCTGAGCTTGTGAGCTTACATCAATGTCACAGTTCTTCTCAACCACAGTTTCCTCATCTGTAAAATTAGATTGTTATGAGTATTAAAAAAAAACATTCCTGGGAAGTCTCTCACCAAATGAACTGTGTGCTAATTTCACTTGATAATAAGCCAGACATGGACAAATTTAAATGGTAGCTGTTTTAGTGTTGGCTGGATGGCTCAGTTCATTGGAGTGCCATCCCATGCATCAGAAGGTTGTGGGTTCTCTCCACAGTCAGCACACACATCCAGGCTTTGTGTTCTATACTTGATTGGGGCAGGAACAGGAGACAACCAATCAATGTTTCTCTCTCATATTGATGTTTCTTTCCTTCTCTCTCTCTCTCACCATTCCGCTCTCTCTAAAATCAATAATCCTCCTGGTGAGGATTTTAAAAAATGGTAGCTATTTTAAGGAATACTGAACTTATTAGTAATAATTACCATGCCATCTTAGTTGAAAATTTGGAGTATTCAGTGCTAAAGCACTATATCATCTTTAAAAAATATGCCCTGGATGGTATGGCTCAGTAGACTGAGCATTGGCCTGAGAAGTAGAGGGTCACTGGTTTGATTTCCAGTCAGGGCACATGCCTGTGTTGCAGGCCAGGTCCCCAGTATGGGGAATGCAAGAGGCAACCACACATTGATGTTCCTCTCCTTCTCCCTCTCTCTTCCCCTCAGTCTAAAAAAATTAATACACAAAAGCTAAAAAAAATAACATGTGCTCTAAATGTGTTTCTTGATATATGCTATTTAATTATTATTATAATGGGGATCATATGAATGATGATGATTAAAATAAAGAATACCTAACTAATAATCCAGAGTTTCTGACAGGATAGTAGTCATACAATGGCATGGTTCATGTATAAGTATTAGTTTAATTTTTCTGTCTTTTATCCTGATTTCCTAAAGGTCTGTCCAGAAAATATCCATCCATGTACTATGAAAAATAGGGCATTTATTGAAGAAGATACAAGATACAAGAACCATTGTCCAAAAGACAATGAAACCTCAGTCCCCTGCAAAGTAGGCACCTTGGGACCTCACACAGTTCTCCCAATTGCCATGAGCTGCTGCTGTATTTTCTTCAAGCTCATTAGCAGTCTGAAATCTCTTCCCTTTCAAAGTTGATTGTAGTTCTGGGAAAAGCCATAAGTCACAGGGCACAAAATCTGGGCTGGAGGGGGGCTGAGTCACCTGGGTGATTTGATGTTTTGCCATAAAACTCTGAATAATATGTGATGCCTAAATGGATGCATTGTCATGATGAAGCTGACAGTCATCAGTTGCCCATAACGGTGGCCTTCTGAATTATCCAAATACGTTCTGTGGAGGAATATTCAAGCTTAATGCAAAATTTGATACAGATTTGTTGCTTTATTAGCTCAGTCATTTTGAATGTGACAGCCACATGAGTATACATGCTTACTCAACAGCATCTACTGTCCTCATTAACTAGTACAGTGAAATCACCATTGTTCACACATGCCCATTCCAGTCCACTCTCTTCGACTGCCAGGTTACATCAATGTCACAAAAACCCATTCTCATTATATTAACAATTGTTGGACTTTTTTCCAGACAGATCTCATATATTAGCTAACTAATATTTCTTTGAGTCTTCAAATATTAGGGTACTAGGTAATATTTCCAATAGGCTTTGCTTTAGAGGAACTGCTTGTATATAAAATGAATTATCTACCAGGATAATAAAAACATTATTCGCTGCTTTAATACTTACAATATGTTAAAAACAATCAGGGTAATTATTGTGTGCATTAGATAATTTCATTATCATATGTACTTTTTTTTTAATAGAGAAGCACTTAATGCACTGGGAGAATCAGCAATTTCTGTACTCTGAAAGCTAAAAAGGGAAAAGTAGAGATTTGAACTCAGTTTTTCCCCCCTGATTTTAAACCTCTAAAATACTTTCTCAATGATGAGGTACTTGGTTTTTTTAAAGTTTTAAAATATATTTAACATGCTGAAAATTTGCCCATTCAAAGACTGTAGTTTGTGGTTTGGGATATATTCATAGAGTTGCAAACATCATCACTGTCTAATTTTAGAGTACTTTTAACATCCACCATAAACATCCCCTACATATTCTCATTGTAGCTCTTAACCCGTCTTGTCTCCCACCATGCCAGAACCCCAGACAAATATTATCTAATTCTGAATTTTATATTTACCTGTTGTAGGCATTTCATGTAAGTGTAATCATATAATACATGTTTTTTAATTGTGTATGTTTACTTAACATAATAATTTTAAAATTAATCATGTGATAGCAGTATCAATATGTGATCTCTGCTATTATCAATTAATATCCCAGTATATGAATGGAACACATTTTGTTTACCCATTCATTAGTTTATGGGCATTTTAAGGTGTGTCCATGTTTTTGTCTACTGTGAACAGTGCTGCTATAAACATGTATATACAATTTTTGTGTAGAAATAGATTTTCCTTTCTTATGGGTACATAACTTAGAGTGGAATAACTCTTGTCAGATATATGATTTGAAAATATTTTCTCCCATTCTGTGAGATGTCTTTTCACCTAAATGGTATATATCCTTTGACACTAGTTTTTAAAAATTTTTGATGAAATATACCTATTTTGCTTTTCTGTAACTTGTGTTCTTACTGTTATATGCAGGAAACCATTACCTCCCTCAGGGTCACAAAGATTTATTCCTATGATTCTTTTAGAACATTTATATTTTTAGCTCTTAAATTTATATTTAAGATTCATTTTGAGTTAGTTTTTTTTATTATGACATGAGGTAGGTTCTCATCTTCATTGTTTTGCTCATAATATACAATTGACCCAGCACCATTTGTTTAGAAGACTAATCTTTAGCATTAAATGGTCTTTATTGACAACGTCCAGAGGGGAGAAAGGAGGGAATTTCAGAGGAATTTCAGGGGAAAAGGGGAAGGTTTTACAGGAACAAGTATAAAAGACACATGGACAAAAAGTAGGGGGGGTGGTAATGTGAGTTGGGAGAGGGCTGGGTGAGTGGGTGGGTGATAAAACTGTACTTGAACAACAATTAAAATAAAAAAATAAAAATAAATAAATAAATGGTGTTGGGAATATGAACAAGATGGAAGCATAGGTACATGCACTTTGCCTCCTCACACAACCAAAAGAAGGACAACAACAAATTTAAAAACAAAAAATAACCAAAACTGCCAGATAATCAAACTTTATATAAGTCCAACAACCAAGGAGTTAAAGAAGAAAAATTCATCCTGACCAGTAGGAGGGGTGGAGATAGGTAGCCTGGGTGGAGAAGACTTGCAGCAAGGTGGCAGCTAGAGGCCAGGAAGAGCAAGATGGTGGCTGTCAAGTGGGCAGTCCCAGATTTGTGTGCCAATTAACTGGGAGGAACAACTGAGGACCAAGACAGACCATGCAACCCAGGGATCCAGTGTGGTGAAATAAAGCCCCCAAGCCTCTGAGTGAAAAAACCAGTGGGGATTGAGGCAGCAGAAGTAACTGGCAACAGTCTCACAGAAGAGTTCATTGCAGAAACCAGAGGGTCCTAGAGTGTACACAAAACTACCCATCCAGGAATCAACAACAGAAGGATCCAATTTCCTTTTGGGTAGTGGAAGAACTGGCTGAAAGCCAGCCGAGAGCTGAGCAAGCAGCATTGTTTCCTCTTGGATGCCTCCTCATATACAGTGCCACAACTGAGTGACATAGATTGCCTCGCCCTGGTGAATACCTAAGGATCCGATCCTTACTACATAACAGGTGCACTGAGACAAAAATGCATGGCCCAAAGGAAAGAACAGATCAAGGCTCCTGAAAAAGTACAAGTAAGTGATGAAGAGATAGCCAACTTATCAGATGCAGAGTTCAAAACACTGGTAATCAGGATGCTAACAGAAATGGTTGAATATGGTTGTAAAATAGAGGAAAAAGTGAAGGATATGAAAAGTGAAATAAAGGGAACCAACAGTGACAGAAGGAAGCTGGACTTAAATCAATGGTTTGGAGGAGAAGGAAGAAATAAACATTCAATCAGACAAGAATGAAGAAACAAAAATTCAAAAAATGAGGAGAGGCTCAGGAACCTCCTGGATAACTTTAAACATTCCACCATCTGAATAATAGCGGTGCCAGGAGGACCAGAGGAAGAGCAAGAAATTAAAAAATTATTTGAAAACATAATGAAGTAGAACTTCCTTAATCTGGCAAAGGAAATAGACTTCCAGGAAGTCCAGGAAGCACAGAGTCCCAAAGAAGTTGGACCCAAGGAATATATTTATTAGAGCTTCTTTATTTTATTTCCACAATGCTGTTTAGTGTGCAAATCTTGCAGTTCTTATATTAAATGTATTTGTAGGTATTTTATTTTTTGAGACTATTATAAATATTTACTTATTTTGTTTTGATGTATATATCTGTATGTTGATTTTTTGCTATATTGTTCTCATTATTTTACTTTTGGACTGTTCATTGCTAGCATATGATATACAATTAGATCTTGTATTTTGATACATTCTTTTAAAATTTTTTCTCAAAGATATTATTTATTTATTTTTAGAGGTAGGGGAATGGATGAAGAAAGAGAGGGAAACATCAATGTGTGGTTGCCTCTTGACTGTTCCTTACTGGGGACCTGGCCTGCAACCCACCCTGACTGGGAATAGAACCTGTGACCCTTTGGTTTGCAGGCTGAACACTCAATCTACTGAGCTACACAAGCCAGGGAGTATTCTGACACATTCTTGAAATCATTTATTAATTCTAAACATTTGTACTGGATTTCTTAGGATCTTATATACACAAAATTACGTCATCTACAGTGAAAGTTTTAATTTAATTAAATGATGTTTCTTCCCCTGCTTATTTTCCCTGGCTGGAATCTCTAATGTAGTTAATTAAAAATTACAAGAGTGAACATTCTTGACATGTTCCTGATCTTAGGAGGAAAGTGTTCAGTCTTTCTCCACCATATATACCATAGACTATAGATGTTTCATAAGTATTCTTCGTAAGTTTAGAAAGTTTTCTTATAATCCTAGTTTTTTTTTTTTTTAAGCATAAAAGATGTTGGGTTTTGCAAAGTGTTTTCTCTCATTTTATTGAGATGATCAAATAGTTTTTGTTTTTTATTTTATTAATATTATGCATTTTATATATAGCACCACCTAATTTATTACATTGTTTAATCCTTTTTACATGTTTGTTGAATTTGCTTTGGTAGTTTTTGTGAATATTCTTGCATCACTATTCATCAGTGATATTGATCTATATAATTTATTTGTGTGGTTTCAATATCATAGTAACAGTGGCCTCATAGAATGGATGGAGAAGTGTCCCCTCTTCTATTTTCTGTTTTTTGGAAAAGTCTTAGAAGGATTGACATTATTTTTAAACACTTGGAACAAACCATCATTGAAGTTGTCTGGGCCAGTGCTTCTGTGTGTGTGTTGGTAGGGGGTGCTTATATTACATTAGTGATTCAATGTCTTTACTTATAAGCCTATTCAAATTTTATATTTCTACTTAAGTCAGTTTCAGCAGCTTATTTGTCTCTAGGCTTTTTAAACAATTTTATCTGGCCTGTCTAATCTGTTTCTATATAATTTTTTTCATAGTAGTCTACTATTACCCTATATATTTCTGTAAATTCAGTAGTGTTATTCCTTATAACATTTCTAATTTTAGTAATTTTAGACTTCTCTGTCTTTTATGCTTAGTATAGCTAAAGTTTTGTCAAACATTAATATTTTCAAATAATCATTTTGTTTTATTGATTTTTCTACATTTCGCTATTATTTATCTCGCTTATTCATGCTCTTTTTAAAAATTTAATTTCACACTTCTTTTATTGTTTATGCTATTACCCTTGTCCTAATTTTCCCCCTTTACCCCCCTACATGCTCTAATATTTATTTTTTTTCCACTAAATTTTGGTTTAGTTTATCCTTTTGTTAGTACTTTAACTAGAAAGTAAGGTTGTTCACTGAGATAGTTTAAAAATATTTTATTGTTGTTTATTAGAGTTGCCCCATTTTCCCCCCATTGCTTTGCCCTGCCCTACCCACAACCCCTCTCCCACATTGAATTGTTCACATACTGTTGTCATTGTCCATGTTCCTTGACTTCACCCTTCCCTTCCTTTCCCCCATTATCTCCTCCTCCCCTCTAGTCACTGTCAATTTGTTCTTTATTTCCATGTCTCTGGTTATAATTTGTTTGCTTCTTTGTTTTGTTGATTAGGTTCCACTTATAGGAAAGATCATATGGTATTTGTTTTTTAGCGTTTGGCTTATTTCACTTAGCATATTACCCTCCAGTTCTATACATGTTGTTGTGGAGTCTAGGAGTTATTTCTTTCTTTTTGTTGTGTAGTATTGTATTATGTAAATGTACCAGTTTTTTGATCCACTTATTTACTGTTGGGCACTTAGGCTGTTGCCAGCCCTTAGCTATTGTAAATAATGCTACTATGAACATTGGGATGCATAGGTTCTTTTGAATTGGTGATTCAGGACTCTCAGGCTATAATTCCAGGGGTGGGATCACTGAATCAAAAGTCAGTTCCATCTTTAGTTTTTCAAGGAAATTCCATACTGTTTCCCAGAGTGGCTGCACCAGTCTCCATTTCCACCAACAGTGTACTAGGGTTCTCTTCTCTCCACAACCTTGTCAGCACTTGCTGTTTGCTGATTTGTTTATGATGGCTGTTCTGACCCATGTGAAGTGGTATCTCATTGTGGTTTTAATTTGCACTTCTATGATGGCTAGTGATGTTGAGTATTCTTTCATATGTCTATGTGTCCTTTGTATGTCCTCCTTGGAAAAGTGTTTGTTCAAATCCTTTGCCAATTTTTTAATTGGATTGTTTGTCTTACTGGTGTTGAGGCATTTGACTTCTTTGTATATTTTGCAGATCCAACCCTTGTCTGAGGTATCATTAGCAAATACATTTTCTCATACAGTTGGTTCCCTTTTAATTTTGTTGATATTTTCTTTAGCTGTGCAGAAGCTTTTTAATTATTCTCCTTTTTAATCATTTAGTCCTCTTATACCCCCTCTCCCCAGCAATATAATAAAAAGTATTTTTTTGAATTATTGGTTATTTAAGGATGTGTTGCTTAATTTCTACTTATTAATGGCCTTTCCCTAGTTTAAATGTTGATTTTTAATTTAAATTCAAGATCTTTGGATGACAGACTTTGTATATCAATATTATTTAGTCTTGTTATTTCCTACCATATAATCTATCCTGGAGAATGTTTTCTGTGTGATTGGGTAGATTATGTGTGGGGGAAACTTTGCACGCCAGTCCCCCCATCTGCCATGGATAAAAGTAAAACTACCAAGACATGATCTGCTTGGAGAGGAGAGGTGGTCAATCTCTCAAAGGAGAAGGACCAAGAGCCCCTTCCTCAATGGCTTTTTATTAGGTTTGTAACACACAAGAACACAGATAAAGCTCATCAATCAATGTCAGGTGGCAAGGATCAAGCAATATATAACATTTCAAAGAAATCTGAGGGCTTAATCTGAGTCAGTGTCTGTCAGGTAAGGGGGTTGTAAAAACTCTGGAAGACATACTCATTTACTGCTCGGATCCTTATCATATGAATGAAAGTACTCTTAGCAAAGCAGGCTTCACAGGACTTTACGAATTCTTTCTTATGCCCTCACATTCCGGAGAGCCCGCCCTTTCCAGCACAGGGCTGTGCTGAACCCCCGTCATAAGTTTTTAGGCTTAAGTGGATTAAAGCCAGGAAGTGCTTCTCCCAGATGGAAATGGGGACTCAGGCAATGTCAGAATAGCTGGGGAGTGAGAGTCCATCACCCTCTCTTTGCTGCAGCCCCCCGAGTCCTTCCTTGAGGGCCTCCCAAGTGATCATGTCTGGCTTAGGTTGCCCCTCCTCTGAGGGGTCTTACCCATCATTGACCAACTGACCAAGCATTGGAGGGCAGAGATGGATGAAGTAAAAGCAGCATTCCTGTCAGGGAGATAGCTTTGTCTCCTTAGTGGCTCACAGTCCAAAGGTTGCTCGCTCAGCCTTGTTATCCATGGGGGGCAGTTACAACTCTTGAAACCAGGCAGAGAGGTTCCCAACAATTATGTACTCTGCCATTGTTGTTTAGATTGGTCTCTGATGTCTATTAGGTTTAGTTAATGTGTAGTTTTATGTAAGCCTTCTGTTTTCTTGTGATTTTCTACCTACTCTGTTCATTATTAACAATAGGATATTGAATTTCCTAACTCATATTATAAAGTTGTTTCTTTACTCTTTATTTTCAACATATCTGTGTCTTTGAATACATCATGTGTCTTTGATAGGTAGCATATATTTTGATCACATCTTTTTATGTCTACTCTCCCACTTCTGTTTCTATTGCTGCCTTTTAATTGGGTCATTTAATCTATTTATATCTAAATTAATATATTTGTATTTGTTTTATGTAACATAAAATTTCCCCAATATTTAATATCTATATTTTAATAGGTATTTTCTAGTTTTTATTTTAAAGCTCATGTGACATTTCTCTTACTGTACTGAGTTAATTTCTTATTATCCAGGGCACTTATGATTCATTTAAAACAATCTAGTTTAGAATAATGCTAACTTAATGTCAATAGCATACAAAACTGCTCTACAAAATAACTTTATTCTCCCTTTCCTCATTTGTGTCATCATTGCAATATAAATTAAATATTTATATATAGTGTGGGGCAAAAATAGATTTACAATTGTGTGTATGCAAAACACAGTTTATTCTTGTTATTATTATTTATTAACTATTGTTTTATTTTCCATATGAACATCTTTCCATATGACAAACCTACTTTTGTCATCCCTGTAGGATAGGCTCCTCTTCATTGTTTTATATATTTGCTCTATTAATACATTGTTTTCATACTGTATTTTAATTATTTAGACATGGATTTCTTTATTTCTTTGAACATATTTATGAAAACTTATTTAAAGTATTTGTCTAATGAGTCCAACATTTAGGCTTCATCATGAACCATTTTTATTGACTGCTTTTTTTTGGATCATACCTTGTGATTTTTCTCATAAATTGGACATCTTAGATAATATAAGAGCCCTGAAATTTAGATCTCCCCTCCTCATGTTTTATGTTGCTGTTTTGTTTTCACTGATGATGTTTGTTCAGCAATTTCACTCGAATAATTCTGAAAAATCTGTGCTCCTTTTACTCTGTGTTGCCACTGAGGTTTCTGCTCAGCTAGTGTTGCTTATGGCTAATGATTGGATAGCTTTCCTCACATGCCCCAAACTAATCAGTCTTCCAGGTTTTGCTGAGAAGCTTTGAGTGTGTGGTGGGGCAATACTACTTGTCAGCAGTTCCCAACTCTGCTTTCATTTTCACTTCTTGCTTATGCAAATCCATAAAGTCAGTCAAATGAGAGAAATTGTGACCTTTTCAGGTCTTCTCAGAGCATGTGCACAGCACTGCACATGGGATATTCTTTTATACCTTGGATTCCTGGACATATACTGATGCTTTCACAGCCCACATTGATGACATCTTTTCCCCAGTTCTTTCACATTTTAATCAGCCTCTTGTCAGTCCCAACCGGCATCATTATTTAGGTAGCTGAAATATTAAATAATCACCACCTATTGCTTTCAACAAATACCCTGAAGATAGGGATGATCCAACAGAGTCGAGCATTGAGTCAGGATATGTAGAGACCTTTTGGTGGAACTTTTCAGTGAACTTTCATATGATAATACAAGTTTGTGTTGGGGCTTCCAGAGGTATACCAAATTCATTCTTCTCCCTTGAATGGCTGTTATGTCACTATAGTTGTGAAGCTGGTAATTTGGGGGGCTGCCCTGGTGTTGGAGAGAAGAGGATGGAAATAGGGCAAATTAAAACACTATAAAACTTGCATTTTACTGAAATTCAGCAGTTTTTTCTCAAATGTTCCTCAGATTGTTGCAAGCCTTTGTTTATTTTCCAGAATTTTGAAAAAATTTATTTTGACAGTGTTCTCATTGCTTTTATAGAGAATCAGGTTTTAGAGATCCTTCCTCCACCATTGTGGGAGTGCTTCCCTACAGTGAGGGTTTTGGACTTTGTGTGAGACTTGATGCTCAATTAGCCTTATTAAATGTATTACACTTTTAAATTAAAAGCATTCAGAGTTTACAAAATAGTAATCTTTGATGACCTTCACAGCATCTGCATGAAGAAGAGAGGGCAGCTATTTATTTAATCTCCATTGTACAGGTGAGGAAACATACTGAGGAGCTCTCCTTAAATCATTGATCAAGATAAGTGACACAGCTCAGCCTGGAACCCAGGATACTGCTTAAAAGTTCCACTTTTTAATTGTTTTTCTTGAGGGCAAATCAAGATGAATTTCTTTCCCAATTCTATGTGTGTGTAGCCTTTTACATGCTCAAGTGGTTCAAAATCAATCCAACTCCACAGCTGGCTCCCCCTCTCTCCAATCTCTCTGTAGTTCATGGACACATTAGTTTCTACAGTTTTCTAAATTTAAACTAGTGGAAATTTTATCTTATCTTTAAGTGGGCATCCAGAAAAAAATTATTCATGGAAGATTCCTTCAAGGTTCTTTGTCAAATTTTCTCATTTGTAGTAGGGCCAGCTTAACCATTTTTTCCTTTAAGATTAAACTTAGATGTATATCCTTGGAGAAGGGTGTTTGGATTCCCCAGATAAGTCAGATTTTTTCCTTCCTTAGCTTCACACTATCTTGTACTTTTCTCTATAGAAAAAACTCTTTTGTAATGTAGTATTTCTACCTTCACTTTATTGGTCTGAGTCAGTGATAAAGGTAGCACTTCTAGAAAAGCAAAAAGTCCCTTATTATTCCTAGACATATGCCTATGCCCCACAAAACCTGACAGAGTGGGGTCCTGTAAACATTTTCGAAATGACTTACACTCATCTTCCAAGTCATCAGTCACAGTTCTAGAGTGCCTTCTCTGGTGGGGGTTCTTGAGACCAGTAGCTTCATATCTACTAAGTAAAAAATGTAGGTCCCCTTTGAGAGCACTTTCTATTGGCTGTTTTGATTTTTTAACCTGATTTCCTAGGAGCTACACCTGAATCAGTATAATTTAGTGGTCAACCAATAAGTAATCAGATGTCATTAAATACTTTGCATATATACCACTCTTTGACAAGAGCCTCTATGTGAAAAAGCATACTACTGAACTTCAGGCATCTTACAAAACAGCCTTGGTCATTAGTACCTACTTGTGCAGGGCCTCAAGGCCAACTATTTGCAAGTGTCTAGTTTCTCTCCTTTCCCAGGTCTTTTACATTCTTGCCCATGAGAGGAGCTTTTGAGATCATCAGGGATATATAAGAGCTATTTAAAGTCTCTACAATCTTTTATATCTCCCAGATTCCCCATTAAATTCCACTAAACTGTTGTTTGTTCCAGCTGATATCACAACCTTAAGCAGCTGAGATGCTGCCAGCACTCTGCTATATTTTTGGTAAAGTCCTGGAGTTGATCTTTCCCCTCCCCACCCATCTGATCTGGAGTTCAATTAAATAGTCACCCCACTGTGAAAGTAGAGATTTCTCAGGGA